>JABUQX010042812.1:0-24115 GCA_015478945.1 Trachelipus rathkii
TAACTAATCAGCTCATCTTTTTTATTTCTAAGGCTATCCCAGGCATATTAAAATATATAACGATAGAACAAATGCATAGCCCTAAATCTTGTCAGAATCTTACCAAAGGAAGAAATATAGGGGCAGGAAGAAACCACACATGGGACAATCGAAACTGTCAAAGTCAACCTAATAATAGAACCAATCACTAAACATGCTCATGCAAATCCACAAAGCACACTAGGGCTTGTCAATAGCTTACATAGTATACACAAAGTCTACCACTAAAAGAAAAAACTGTAATAGTAGAGAACTGTGACATCCCCAATTTTTAGAAAAATTGAAAGATAGACTAAAACTAAAAAAAATAAAGAAAATAATGACTGATGTCTTTAGGGAAAAAAGTTACAGCCTCTCAAAGCTTAAAAAAAAACATACTCTTCATATTTTTAAGCTTCATTATTATTATTATTTTAGAGTATATCCTGTGATTTTTAAAAAAAGAAATTTTTTTTTATAAAACCCTATGGGATATTTAACAACTTTGAGAGGCTCTTACTTTTTTTCTTAAAGAGCGACGATTTTTGTTTTATTTATTCTTCAATTATTTTTTTAGAGTATATCCTATGATTTTTATAAAAATCGGGGGTGACACCCCTCTGTACTACTATTACCAAATGGAATTTTTTTTTATCATAATTTATAAAATAGGTATAAGGGAAGGCTGTAAAAGAAATCGTAGCATAGCCATGGTTACCAGAACTCCATCTAGGTTTACGGCAACATAAATCTATCTAGGTTAGGTCTAGTTTTACGGCATCATCAACCCATCCAGGTTAGGTCTTGGTTTAGTACCCTACTAGTTCAGGTTATGAAATGTTTCGTTAAATATATATATATAGTTATTCTGAGCATACTTAACAAATGTTTTCATAGCCTCAACTAGGATAGTCCTAAACCGATCTCGAGGCCCATTCAGTTTTTTTTTTTTTATATATATATATATATAAGAAAAGCCTATAGGAAAATTCTAAATTTTGAGAGGCTGTAACTTTTCTTTTTTTTTAAGAGACCGATACATAATTTTTTTTTTAAAAGAATTTATGCTGTGAATTTTATAAAATTCTGTTTAGAGCCCTTTACTGTAGGTAACTACCAAAAATCTGACTAGAATTTCTTTTTATCGTAATTTATAAAATAAAGCCTAAAGGAAGACTGTTTAAAGAAATAGTAGCATAACCATGGTTGCCAGAACTCCATCTAGGTTTATGGCAATGTAAATCCATCTAAGTTAGGTCCATAGCATCGCCGATCCATCAGAGGTAGGTCTCATTTTAGGACCCCCTAGTTCAGGTTATATAATATTGTTAAGTATACATAGAGTAAATCTGTGTATACCTACAACAAAATCTTATCATAACCTGACTAGGATGGGTCCTAAAATGACCTCGAGGCCTGTTTAGTTTTTTTTTATAAGAAAAGCCTATGGGAAAATTCTAAACTTTGAGAGGCTGAAACTTTTCTTTCCTAAAAGAGACGTCACCATTTTTGTTTCAAACTAAATTTAACCCATTAGAAATTTTAGTAACTTGTCAACAAACTCTACCATAGGTCACGCTCATTAGAATTGCAACTTCTTCTCTCCCCTCCCTCTCATTCCTTTCCATGCCTCCGTATTTTCCATACCAATATCACTCATTTTCACCATTTACACTTTCATCTTTGTCACAGCGAGCAAATCAAGATTTGCCCTTCCTAAATACATCCATCACCTCTTCCCTCTTTTCAACATTTATTCCTATGACATTCCCACTGTAGCCATACAATTCATATTTTGTTTTTTGCAAAAGATAGAAGGTTGCTTTACAGCGATCAAACGACCCCCTCAGAGGCAATGCATTAGCATTCTTGGCAAAAGATAAGTGGTAGTGGGCACCAACTCAACTACCATTATCCCTTTAGTCACCTTCTATGAACACGCAAGAACATAACACTGCAAGGCAATTATTTTCTCCCCCATACATAGAGATATAAGGGGTAGGGATGTCTGCAAGATGTTTTCTAGAAGAGGGATGTGGATGGATATAAGTATGTGTATATGATATGTGGATAAAAGGTGGTGTCTGTTATATATATATATATTATATACTATATATATATATATATATATATATATATATATATATATATATATTATATATATATATATTATATATATATATATATATATATATAATATATCATATATATATATATATTATATATATATATATATATATATAATAATATATATTATATATATATATATATTATATATATATATATACGGTTCCATGAAAGTCATGGTGCACTTTTGAACGGTCACAGGAAAGCAACAAAAGAAAATAGAAATGTAAATCTTCACCAAATAAAAGGGAAACTAGTGTTTATATTTCCTATACGGATATAACCAATCAAAATATTACCACTCTTGCTCTAATAGTAAATGTGCCCTCATACAGTACCATTACGATAATAACTTAATAGGAATACATTCAACAAAAACATACATTTGTAAATACATTAAAATTTTGCATAAATTTTCCCTCTAACAAAATTCGCCTCTTTATCAATATTCTCGGAACTCGATTATAGTATTGGACTCGTTAAAGCACTTAGTTTGACTGATATTTACAATGCGTCTTTTATGATGCTTTTATCACTATTTTTTTTAAGCCTTAGGATCAAACATTTCTATAAGGAGAAATTTTTGGTCAGTTTAAAATCCTAGAGCCTTGACTGTCAACTAGGTTATGTTTATTGGAGCGCACACGTCTATCCTGGGGTTTAGGAACTGCGACCCGTTATTTGAGAATCTGCGCTATTCTGAAACAAATAATACTCAATCAGACATATACGGCCCCAAACATTCAATTAACACTTATTTCAAAAGGACTCCAACCTCAGACAACTAAGCTACTAATTAACAAATCCACTCACATCATAACCAGATCAAACTACGGACAAAGAAACAACCCTGTATGACTAACACCAAATCCACCCCATATACGAAAAGCCAGCCACACTAAGCAACCACGAATACTATCTGGGGTATGATTCTCTTTTCTGTTGGTTGGTAATGGGGAAAATGTTTTTAATGTTAGATAACTTTTTTATTATGAATATTTAATAGAACTTTTGATTATATATTTAAATTCTTATTATTGCTGATTCAACCATATAGCGTCTGGGCGGGGTGACCCGGGCCCGCCTCTATTAAGGAGGGGTGATTCGGTCCCAGTCTAAATAAAATAAAAAATAATAAAAAAACAAAAAAAAATTTCGCAAACTCTTTTTATAGCCACGCGGTAGTACTACAGTTTTATTTAGATCATCTTTAATTCTCTAGAATAGTTTTTTAATATTTATGTTTAGAAATTAGGGTACAGATGTCCTTAAATAGAATCTCACTATCGAAAAATGTGATATTTTTTAACTTCGTTCTAAATGAAAAATTTTGGATACGATTTAATTAAAATCTCGGTGGATACACTCAAAAATGTTAGCTTTAAACTGGCAATATAAATTTTTGATCCAGCAGTATTAGTGCAAAAAAAGGGGCCAACTTGGTCCGATTCACCCCCGCCGTAAAAATTGATGGGGGGTGGCTCGGACCACCATTGTTTTTCCGTATTTTACGTATTATTATTGACAATTTTTATTACGTATAATTAATTTAAATGTAATAGAGTTAATTATATAAGCATGAACATATTTTAAAATGAAGATTTTAATAAAAAAACGAGTTCAAAATGTCATATTTTTGAGGCGGAGACGGATATTATTGTAATAATTTTATATATCGTATTTTATTTTCATTATGACATTTTTATTACTTATTAACGAATTTTAATATGATCAGAATTTTCAACTTTAGTAACTTTAAAATCTAATGGTATTATTTGCAAGTCAGGAAAGGAAAACGATGGTCCGGAGTCACCACTCAATGGTGGTCAGATTTACCACATCCACATTCAGCCTGACTTCAGCTTGATTACAAACTTTAATAATAACTTTATTATTTGAAGGTACATTAATTATTTTTCTTGTGTTCTTATGCCCAGACTATAAGGGCCGTGATTTACAAAAAAAAAAATTTCCAAAAAGTGCATTAGGGGAGAGTCGGGAGACCCAAGTTATACCTAAGTGGTCCCCGTCAACCCACTCTACTCGGGCCGGCCCGACGCTATACAGATCATGCTAGTATTTTCAGCATATCTTCAGCGTTCCTCTTTAAATTAGTATTCATCACTTTTCTTACCACCTTATCCAAATCATTTCATTTTTCATCGTCACAATTGTAATTAATGCAGGCCAGTTGGTTAGATAGCTTTCCAAGCAGTCACATAAGGTATTCCAGAGTATATGTCATGGAATGACCCTAAGGCTCGACCACCTGCTGCTTTGTAAGCTGCTAATGCACAGTGATTATTGCAGAAATATTTAATGATGTTAACTATGTGCTCCTTGATGTTTGATATTTCCAAATCTTTAGCCAATAAGTTCATGAGATGTGTTGAACAGCCGTACATTATCGCTTTTCTATGTTTCATCAGTTTAGTCCTCATTATCTTGACATCAGCGGCATTATCTGTCACAAGACTGCCAACAGTGCACAAAAATTTATCTTCTGCTTTTTTAATGCTTTCCTCTGCCACATCAAATAGGTATTCTGATGTATGAGGATGCCCTGATGTATCTACAGTATTCATGAGGAAAATGTTAACTCCACTGGAAGAACTGTTCTCAACTGCAACCGTAGCATATATCACAGGATCATTCATCACATTACTCCTTCATCACATTACTTCTTCCATCAATGTTCATGCACGCTACCTGATCTCTCAGCATATCTATGCTTTTCTCAATTTCTGTTTCAAATACCTTATCTAATAACTTTTCAGCAATTTCTTTCCCATTAGGTGGCTTATAACCTGGACATATAGCTCTTATCTCTAAAAAAGTAGAATGTTCTACTGTTTTGAATGGCAGGTTTGAAGCATAGATGAGCCGCGCAATCAAGTAGTCAAAGTGTTCCTTTATCATTCAGTGTTGTTCTTATTGTGAATGACTGCATAGATGGCATTGGTAACTGTTTTCTCACTTTTGTTGCAGAAGAAGTACTTACATCAGATTCAGAACAACTCTTGAGATTTTGTTGTATTTTGAGATGCTGGGGATGGAGTTCTGGACAATTGTCATTTTTTAGACTGTCCAAGGTGTTTCTTGGTTCTTGAGATTAGGAGTTGATGTTGCACGAGGAGAAACTGTATGTTCCATGCCACCTAATGAAATGTCTATGAATGAGGGCTCAGTGAATGAAGTTGAGTGCTTATTACCAGATGTTGAAAGTGTTGAGACAGTAGCAGCTTCTTGAATCTCAAGTTGAACAAGTTCTTCTGCCAGAATGAGAAATACAGATCTTTATCAATATAACATTATCTTGCGCATAACTAAAATCTAAATATTTATTACAAAATGCTGGCTATGTTATCCTAGACTTAGGATAGTTTACAAGTATATATAAAGGGTGGGTAAGATTGCCTATTAATTATTAATTATATATAACGTCATTAATAATTTTTGGGTTTCATTAAAAATTAGTAGTCCATTAAAATGATTAAATTATTAAACATTATTATTTGTTATATTAATTATATTTTTAGGAAATTTATATTGTTGGCTAAACAAAAAATAGGATCTTACCATCAGTTTCATGACTTTCATCCTGTGTTGGTGAGGATCCCTTGCATTTTGAAGCTTTGTGGTTCTTTATTCTTTGAACTAATCCCTGCATTTCGAATCTACATGTTTTGCACTTAATATAATAATTATTTATTCAATATTAAAATTCGTAATAAGTAATAAAAAACGTCAATAATGATACATAAAATAAGAATAAAAATAAGGTGGTCCGATTCACCTCTCTCCGCTTAAAAATTGACACTTTTTGAATTCGTTTTTTTATATAAATTTCATTTTTTATTTTAATTTTTATTTAATATAGTAACTAATTTATTATATTTAAATTAATTATACGTAATAAAAATATCATAATAATACGTAAAATGCGAAAAACCAAATGGTGGTCCGATTCACCCCTTTCCATCAATTTTTACAGCGGGGTGAATCAGACCTAAGTTAGGCCCCGGTGATTTTTGCCACTAATACTGTTGGATACACAAATTTACTTTGCCAGTTTAAAGCTAACATACTCGAGTGTATACACTGAAAAAATAATTAAAATCCATCCACAATTTTTCATTTTATACCGAAGTTAAAAAAACTCAAAAGTGAAATTCTATTGAAGGGCATTTTTTACCCTAATGTATTATATTTTTTAAAAATATAAAAACTTTCTAGAATTAAAGATGATCTAAATAAAACTAGTAGTACTACCGCGTGGCTATTAAATGAGTGAAATTTTTTATTTTTTATTTTATTTACAGTAGAGGGACCGAATCAGTATATATAAGGGGTGGGTTAGATTGCCTATTAATTATATATGACATGTCATTAATAATTTTTGCCTTTCAATAAAAATTAGTAGTTAATTAAAATGATTAAATTATTAAATATTATTATTTGTAATATTAATTATATTTTTATGAAATTAATGTTGTATGATAAACAAAAAATAAGATCTTACCATCAGTTTCATGTCTTTCATCCTGTGTTGGTGAGGAACCCTTGCATTTTGAAGCTTTGTGGTTCTTCATTCTTTGAACTAATCCCTGCATTTCGAATCCACATGTTTTGCACTTCGTTTTTATGCCAGTTTTTTGTGGTGTTGGAATTTCATCAGATTCTGCCCAAATTAATCCTTTTTGTCTTCTTGCTTTTCTCATTTTAAATAGTTCAAAAATACAATGATTGAATGAAACAATATTAAAAAAATAAAAACTAATTAAAGTTATGATAACCACAAAAAAGTCTTGATATGTTTCCTGAAATAAAGCATAAAATATACTATATATATAAAAAAAAGCTAGATATATATTTATATATATATATATATATATATATATATTATATATATATATATATATATATATATAATATATATATATATATATATATAATATATATAGTATATATATATATACAAAAAAATATAGCATAAAATATACTGTATGTAGAAAAAGCTAGATATCAGTGGTGTGTTGCATAATGTAAAAAGTGTTAAGCATTTTATAGTGAAAAAATCCAACAAATGAATTTATTTTTAAAAAAATCCAAAAGAACATGCTTTTTTCATATAAAAAAAAATTGATTTAATCCAACTGATTAAATCAAATTTGATTTATAGTCCAACCCTGTTTTAACAATTTTATTTGTTTGCACCTCACGGGCATAGCCCTATTCTTGGAGGGAGCTTAATCCTAGGTTAATTGCTACGCTAAGGATCCGGGATGGAGGATCAAAACCCGGTTCCTTGCCTTTGCTACTCTGTCGCTCTACGATCGAAGCCACTGTAGCGGTAGCCTATTCCTTACTGCTATATTTACATAATCTTTAAGGTTACTTCAAATTATTAATAATAATAATCATTTATGAATGTTGAGTATGAAAAATGTATAAAGAATAAAAAATTTGATGTACTTCAAAAATATTATACATGTAAGAAATATCGCACATATTGGTCGAACTTTGACCCAAGATCCCTTTCTTTAGAGGAAGATCTAAATAATGTCAAGAGCCTGACCAAGCCTTATATAATGTTCTAAACTAAAGAAAATTTTTAATAGTTAAATATTATTACGGTCACCTTTACTTCTCTAATACTCTTAGTAACATTCAATATTTTAATATATATATATTATATATATATATATATATATATATATAATATATTATATATATATATATATATTATATATATATATATAGATATATTATATATATTATTTATTATAATATATATATATATTATATATAATAATATATATATATACAGTATATATATATATATATATATATTATATATATATATATATATATATATAATATATAATATATATATATATATATATTATTTTATATATATAATATATATATATATATATATATATATATAATATTCATTTCAACTTTCAGGATGTTTAAGTTATTTTATGATACAGATATTTAAATGAATGTACAACTCCGTAGAGAAGCACTTGGTCTTTATAAAAGACTTCTTCGCTTGTCTTTGACTTGGGAAGCCAAAGAACCATCTAAAACTAAAGAAGAAAGAATTTACATTCGTAACGAAGCTAGAAATCTTTTTCATAAAAATAAAGATGTTTCAGATGAGGCACAAATTCGAGAGTTACTTACAGGAGGAGAAGCAAGAATAGAAATGGGTATACACTATAAATTACCTTATCCTCGACCTGTAAATTTACCTCCTAACGTATTAGCCAAACAGAAAGGAAAAGTCAACATTAGAAGACTTGAAAAATCACGTCCTGTTTATCTTAAATCTGTTGAATAATAATTTATTACTTATCATTTTGCTTTGTTTGTTAAGGTAAGTGTTTATCTGTCATTTTATCTCTAAATTCAAGAAGCAATAATCGATATATTATATTTATTTTGAAAATGAGATTTTTCCTTCCTAATGTTTTTCAATTTCTCAAACTGTGAACTTTGTGTAAATAAAACAAATGGGTATAATTTAAAGCACATTCAATACCATGTTAAGATCACATGTAGTAAAAAATACCCTGAGGGAACAGATATTATATAATCTCCAGTTATATATGGTACTTCAAATTTTTCTCAGTAGTATTTACATAAATGCTGTATTAGATTTCATGTATTCACTCTACCTTACATTTGACAAAGGGATTATTAAATTCACTGAATGTTCTCATCAGAATTTATTACATATATAAAGAGAAGCAAACTTTCCTAGCCCTTCATCCACTTCGTTTCACTTCCCTATTTATATCCTCACTTTGGGGACTTCATTCAAAGTCTCAATATTCACACAATTTTCATGAGAGAACAAGGCACCTCTTGGTTACATACATTTGGCTCTTTTTAACCAACACTTACACCACCTTATCGTCTGTATGTCATGCACGAAAAAAAGTTATTAAAAAAATAATATAGATTGTCAGTGAAATATAAACTAATATTGTTTTAATAATCTCTTCCAATGTATTATAAACTAAGATTTTACCATAGGACCGTTATCTTATTTTACATAATGCAGAAGTACAATTTCCTTTTTTTTATCATTGTTATGTATGTCATAGTGAAACAAAAATCTTTTAATTAACAATTTTTTTTTCAACTTTTCAGGTTTGTACAGATTTAAAAATAAAATTAAATGGCTAACAAACGAATGCTTTATGTAGGAGGATTGGCAGATGAAGTCAATGAGAAGATTTTAAAAGAGGTTTTCCTTCCCTTTGGTGAAATTTTAGACATTCAGATTCCGTTGGACTATGAAACAGAAAAACATAGAGGATTTGCCTTCATCGAGTATGAACTGCCTGAAGATGCTGGTGATGCTATTGATAACATGAATGAAGGAGAGCTATATGGCAGAACTATTCGAGTGAATCTAGCAAGACCACATAGAGCCAAGAAAGGATCTTCTTGGCCTGTTTGGGCAGATGATGATTGGCTCAAAAAATATGCTGGTGCCACTCTTGAAGAAGAAGAAGAAAATAAGGAAGATGATGATGATGAATCTGAAAAAGAGGGTAAGCCTTCTGAATCTGAAAAAGAGGGAAAATCTTCTGAATCTGCTGGTAAAAGACCCGTGGAATCGGCTGCAGAAAGTGAACCAAAGGAGAAAAAACAAAAAGTAAATCCTCAAGTTTATATGGACATTAAAGTTGGTAAAAGCTTACTTGGTCGTTTAGTCATTCAGCTACGAAGTGACGTAGTACCAAAAACGGCAGAAAATTTTCGGTGTTTATGCACTCATGAAAAAGGTTATGGATACCAAGGATCAACGTTCCACCGAATTATCCCTGGATTTATGTGTCAAGGTGGCGATTTCACAAATCATGATGGCACTGGAGGAAGGTCGATATATGGCAAGAAATTTGAGGATGAAAATTTCAAATTAAAGCACACTGGACCTGGCACTCTTTCAATGGCCAATTCTGGCCCGAATACAAATGGATCTCAATTTTTCGTTACAACAGAATTTACTAAATGGTTAGACAATAAGCATGTTGTATTTGGTCAACTCGTTTCTGGACTTGATGTTTTGAGGAAGATGGAGAAATACGGAACAAAATCAGGAAAACCCTCTGAGAAGATTATAATTGGTAATTGTGGAGAACTTCGCTAGGGAGACTTCTTTAATATTAATTAACAAACATTAGGTAATAACGGTTACTTATATTATATATATATATATATATATAATATATATATATATATATACCGTGTATAATATATATATATATATATATACTATATATATATATATATATATATATATATATATATATATATATATATAATATATATAATATATATATAATATATATATATATATATATATATTATGTAATATATATATATATATATATATATATATATATACTATATATATATATTATATATATATATATATATATATCATTCATTATTATCATTATTATCATTATCAATTAAAGCATCATTATTATCATCATTATCATTGTCATTATCATCATTATCATTATTATTATAATTATCATTATTATCATTATCATTTTTATCATTATCATTATTATAATTATCATCATTATAATTTTTATCATTATCATCGTCCTTCTTCTTTCCCAAGACTAGTGGTAAGATTCGTCACATACACCGGAAACAGAAAAGTAAGGAAGAAGAATTGATAAGTCGAAAGAAAGCCCGGCCTCTTTCCGCCCTTTATACCTATTAGTGAGAACTCGTCGCAGTCGAAAATCCACCCCTAGAGCTCACGGGACCGCGTACAGACCCTCACTATGGGAATCTCGGTCAATGTGGGGTTCATACCTTGGCCCAGATGGGCCAAACCATACCCCCTCACAATAACCCGCCATACACCTGTTATGCAGCTTTCTTCTTGCCTCTGCCAAACTCACATTTCTCTCCTCCAGGCATTCCTTTACTGATTCGATCCACTTTTTCTTTCGTCTTCCAGCCGGTCGGTTCCTAACACACTCACCATTATACATCCGCTTAACTAACCGACTATCATCCATCCTTTCCACATGACCAAACAATCTCAATTTACTTTCATTTATTCTCTCATTTACTTCCTTTCTTCACATCAACACAACTACCCCTAACGCGTTCATTCCTCATTTTATCAATTCTTCTCACACCTAACACGCCCTTAAGATTGTCCGTTTGAACATATTGCACTTTAGATCTATACCTCCCGACCATAGTTTCACTACTATACATTAACCCAGTACAAAATACCCTCTTGTAATAAACCCTAGCGCCTCAAGACTAAGTCCATTTACATCCACCAAGGATTTACTTGCACCAGCCACCTTCCTGCCATTCTCAACTTTCTTACTACACTCTGCATCATCCGTTCTTTTTTCATCCAACATATATCCTAAATACTTAAAGTCAGACACTTGTTCCCAGCTGCTCACCACCTAACATAACTACACGCCGAGGACTGTCCTCATTCCAACCATAACTTACTCTTATCTACGTTTACTTTCAAACTCCTCCTTTTACACACCCTGCAATATCTCCGATGAAATCTTATCAAAACTCTTCTTCAGATTCGCCACACAAAACCAAATCATCCGCATATAATAGGTAGGGCACCTTGCACTCTCTTCCATTCTCCATATTTCTAACACCAAGCTTCCCTATTTGATCCTATCATACGCCTGTTGCAAATCCATAATATCTAAATACAATTTATTCTAACTTCTCCCACATTTTCTCAATCATTTTGTTTCAAATGTAAAGATTTGATTCACAGACCTTCCCTCTACCACTTCTAAACGCACCTTGTTCTTCACCAGTCAGTCCTTCAGTCACTCGACGCACTCTTTCGACCATAATATCAGCATATATCTTCCCTACAACACAATCAACTAATTCCTAGTTACCCTTATCCCCCTTACCCTTATATAAGGGTACTAATACTGCTCTCCTCCAATCTCTCTGAACTATCCCTCCATAAACACTTTGTTCACACTTCCAATCCAGCGATCCAATTCACCAAATCTCGGCCTCCGTTCTTGATCATTTCACCAGAATTCATCTATACCTGCAGATTTCCAATTCTCAACTTTCTCACTCTACTCATTACATCCTTACTAATGACCTCATCCCCAAAATACCTATTCCTTCTTGCACCATCAACCCACTCACATTCACTATCACCTCTTCATTACTGCCAATATTATGCAGATTTTCGCAGTCCTCCACACTCCCCCCACATCTATTTCATCAGTTAAAAAAGCACCATCCCTATTCATTATTCTAAGCAGATTTTCCATAATTTTCATTCTTAACTTTTCAACTTGGGAGAAGAAACTTCCTATTCCTTCCAAGAAAAGATGATTTCACTCTAGGAAAATGTTCATTTTCCTCTTTTTCCTCACTACGTATGCATCTTTTAGTATTCCTTTTTAACTCCATATATAATTCCAAACATCTTTCTTTTGAAACCTCATCATTGGCTTTTACTACATTCAACCATGGTTCTTTTTTACTTTAACCGCTTGCATTACCTCTTCATTCCACCACTCATAGTTAACATTCTTAATTCCTACTTTAGTACATCCACATACTTCTTTTGCACTAATAACAACCCCTTCCTTCATTTGCTTCTAGATTTGTTCAGTTTCAACTTATTCACATTCAACTGATTTACTTGCAAGCGCTCTTAAATATTTATCCTTATTACCTTGTTCACTTAACTTCTCACTTCCTACCCACTTCCTTCCTTATCACCATTTCTTTGTCCCTCCCCACACACACACCTTCCTCTAAATAATACAGTACTACACAGTAAATAATTTTTTTTTATAAAGATGGCAAGATATGTATTCTCAAATATGACGGGAGGTGGGTGAAGGTGACACCCCATTATTTTGCTTTGGCCACTCCATTCCTGACGTAGTCGTCATTTCAGAATGGACTTCCTTTGGTGATGGGGTTGGTGCCGTTAAAAAAAACTGTTGTTATGCTTGAGTGCACGATCTTTACTCGCTAATTTTTACAAAATTCGGAGTCTATGCACTAATTTCCATTTGTTGAACACGACTTTATTAATTATTTTTAACTGAATTTCGGGTATTTGAGCGCTTTGAAATCAAACCCTGATATGTTTCCCTCTTCCGTCCCTACCCTCAATCGTCGTTCAAAGGCAGGTGTTGCTTTTATGTGTGCAACTTCGTTGCCTTGCCTGCGCTCATGATGTTGAAATAATGGTCAGTTTATCACCACCATTGGGTTTCCTCCAGTTTTCAAGATTACAATTGGTGAATTTGTCTCAGTTCTTTATCCATAACAACCTTAAACAGCTTTATACTCTTATCCCTGATCGTGTATTTCTATCTTTGTATTAATTCATCGGATCAATCTATTCTCTGATTTCTGTTTTATCTTTTGCTTTTTATTGGATAGATTTTTTTTTTATATATATATGTAGACTCCTTCGGCAGATTTTTGTCACAAATAGTGAAAAAAAAGAGCAAGGGTACAAGTATTGACAAGGAAGAAGATTCGATATTGAAAAAAGAGAAAAGTGATTTTAGGATGAGAATTCTTGCATGTTATTAAAAATTTTATAATGGGAGGGAGATTGAATAGTTCATTGAGGTTAGGAAAAATAAAATGAAGCACGTATGAGTTTTAAAGTTTAAAAAAAAGTGTAAACACAGCATGGTAAGTTGTTAATTAATGATTTAGAAGGGTCATTAGAAAAGTGTAAATGTAGGAAAAGTTCTGAATGGATAGTGTAGCTGAGAATTTTTTTTTATATATGAAAAGAAAGCATAGGTTGAGAATAGAGAAAATAATAAGACGAAAGACATATAAAGCATTAACTGGGAAAGGTATGTTCTGAATAGAACAGGATTGAGTAAATACTGTATCCTTCAAGATTTTATCAAGGGTATGTCAAATCTTGTACATTATTTTTGTGATTAGGATAAAGTAAAATATGGTGAAGAAGGCTATGTATTTTAGTATTAGTATTATTTAGTACTAATTTAGTATTATTATTATTTTGAGTTTCTCTCTTATACGAAATCAATCACAAGTGTCTTAACTAATTCTACTTTCAGGAATTGTCCAAATTTACAAATAATTTAGCTTTGAAAGAAGTTTGCAAATTTTTGTGAAGAAGTGACTGAATATCAAAGGATTGGTACATAATTCGAATACTCGGCTCCAGATTATGATTTTTTCATCTTATAGGATTAAATATATAAATTGTGACAGATACATAACATTCTTTCTACATAAGGCATTCAAACTGTTAATAGGTTGTAAATTAATAAATTTTTGTACTGTAGTTTTTTCTTTTACTCTGCTTGCCTTTACACGTGATGCTGCAAAGTAATATTTACACTTTTAACTTTTTTTTTTTAAGCATGAAATTCTGAAAATGGTCCATTGTTTTATGACATTTATAGTTTTTCTGTAAATTCTTAAATCCCCTGCTATGCTATTTTTCCAACTTTCACTTTGTATTAAAATTCTATCGATGGTGTAGTCTTAAATAGTACAAGTTGAAGGAATAAAGTTTGAGACCATGCATTAACCTCTGGTTACACTTGAAGTAGACTCCGACTCCACAACCCTGGTATAAGATGGACAGTTACGTTAGTTTGTTTTTTTCTTTAAAATAAATTTCGTCATTGACTAGTAAACTATGTCATATGTTGTCACCCTAATTAGCAAACCTCTCAACTTCAAAGTTGAAAGTTTTCAGGAGTTAAATTAATCTGACATTTGTACTTTTTATACAGGAACTATAATTTCATATTAGTGTATTTTAACCTAATAAACTAGAGGGGAGTTTACGAGGCTTAGGCAGAAGATAGATTTTAAACTGTATTTACAGATTCCGCAAAAATTTACAGTTTTGATAAAAATGGAGTTTGCTAATTAGGAAGACTACAAACAATATTGCTATTTGTTGCTCTTATTACAAAACTATTTACTTGGTATTTTTCACTTTAAATTCCTTAAAAGTAAGTAGATGTCTAAACAGTAAAAAAAAAAAAGGAAAGGGTTTCAAATTTTAAAAAAATGTATATTTAATAACTGGTAACTAAATGCTAATGTACATATAGATAGAATTGATTAACAAGGTCTATAAAACTAACACCCATTGAATAATATCTTAAGTGTGCCCACAAGAAAGATTTTGAGTAATTTTATTTTTCATTTCTTTATAAATACTCCAACTGCTCGCTTTATTGACGGAGAACCATCTGAAATAAATAAAATATTATTAAATAAAGTTTTAGTTTAACAAACAAGCGAACTTACACGATTATTTCAATAATTTTCAATAAAAATTATACTGTAATATGCAAAAGATGCTTTTTGGTCAAGTATTTGCCATTGACTTTACAATTCGAAATAAATGTAAATTTTAGGTACTGAAAATTGATTAGGATATTTATTGAATTTATTCTAGAAAATGGTACGAAAAGAAAATATTATTTAGGCCTAGGATATTTATTGAATATTTCTACATAGTACGAAAAGAAAATATTTAGACTTATAAAGTTTAGTTCATGCTGTTAAAATATTAAATTATCTACTTGAAAGTCTGATAACTTAAAAAATAGAAAAAAGGTTGAAAAATGTTACGCGAGCCCACCAGCAGAACGTAAGTCTGCATCAATTTTGTGAGACATCCACACATCGGAACGGACGTAACCTTTGCTACCCATGTGAACGTTGTCCGCACTTCTAGACCTTTGCATAAGTTTTTCATTTAGCAAATCACTAACTTTTGGAAGTTCATTTTCTTTTCCACCCTCTGGTTTGTATTCGTTTAAGGAATAAAGTTTTGTTGTGATGTCCTTACCTATAAAAAAGCAAAGGCAATAAAACAACTAAAAATAAGCACTGTCTTCTTAATCAATTTACATATCAGAACTTTGATAAAGGTATTTATATTTAAACTTTTCACCTATTAGGCAGTGCATGATGGCTTTTAAAAATGGTTTTGTGGCTAAAAGTTGCTTCAATGCTGGTCTTGACCACGTCATGTATTGACTTCTTTCCTCTGCAATCAGACTAACCTAGAGAAAGAATAATACAGGGGCTAAAATATATATTTATAAAACTAAATGCCTGATCATAAAAGCTCAGCTTTGTTAGTCGGAATAGTTTTCTTTGGCTGACTCATTGTTAACAAAAAAATTAAATGAGCGAAGGCAACTTATTTGAAATTGAAATTTGTTAATTAAAAAATATTTTAGAATTGAATTTCCCATATTGAAACAGACCTGAAATAAATTATCAACATTTCCGTTCTCCGCAGACTCCCACTCAGCTGAGTCCAAAAATTGATTTGGAAAAATGCAGTGCAAATAAGTAGAGTCACATGTTACTCGAATCCTGATGGGAAAAGAATATGGAGTTAAAGGTAAAATATATGCAATAGTTAATCAAGAGAGAGTGTGTGCTTTCACTTTTCTATTACTGTTTAGCTCAGGTGTTGTCCACTCCGTAATCCTAGATTGAGTTCCCATTTTGAAGTCGGCATACTTTTTATTTAAATTAATAATATCTTAGATAGTAATAAACACAATTAGAAAAAAGAAAGAGGATATTGTTTAACTGGGGGCAAATACAGTAGATAATAGATAAAGAAATTTTTAGATCCTTCTACCCATAAATAATTGGATTTTGGGATCATGCAAATTTTCTACGAACAAAATTAAGCGGCGAGGTATTTTTTCAATGTAAGAAAAATAAAGAAAAAATTTATGAAAACAGAAAAAGACAAACTTTGTTTATAAATGGTGAATTTTCAAATATAATTTAATTAATATTAACAAAAAACTAAAAAGAAATTGCTAGGATTCTAAAAACTAAGCTTAATTTAGACAATTTATTTCAGTTTAAATTTGATGTATCTACGTAAAGTTTGTAGGATGAATGTTGACGCTATCAAACTGTTGTTTTTTTATTTTTTTTTATTTTTTAATTAACGAATACCGTAGGGTGAGATACACGTTGCCCCCATGCATGGCAGACCGCGTGCGAATTACCAACACCAGTGCCTAAAATTAAAATTAATTTTTGTGTTTTCGAACAACAATCTTAGCGTAGGTAAGCTTAAAATTTTCCTTTCATATGTGATTTTTACCTCATTGTCGTAAAAATTCCCTCACCTTAAAACTGTTCGTAGAAAATTTGCACGACCCGGATTCTGAATTATTAACGTTGAAATTTTTTTAAAAACTGAAATCCATAGAAAACAATTCCCTTAATACAGCTTGTTATATAGTGTTGCAAACTTCTCACTGCCGTCAATATGAAAAGCTAGGTTGAACGCCCCTGCCATAACTTTTAGAAATTAGCACAATATTCGTAGAGTATTTTCGGAAGAGGGACGAACCCAACATCTGGAAACCGTAAAATATATCCAACAATAAAGGGATCGAGAACGATCATGCCAATATATACCATATATAAGCCAAATTATTTTAAAAATATGTTCATAATTATTTAGAGGGAAGAAAAAATTAATATTCAATTACTGCATTCCTTAATTTATCCAATAATGGCTTAAGAGATATTTTGTATTAAAGATGAATTACTATAACCCCATAAGGTATACTTTGGACAACACATTATATTAGCCATTGATACAAAGAATTAAAGACTATTCAGTGTATTTCACAATATATGTAATGAATTTGTGTGTAGAGGATAGTTGGTAGTCGGGTTAAAGAAAAAAAATGCATAAGCAATAGTTAGGTGTTATAATAGGCATTCTGAGTAGGAATAAGTATTTTGCTAGTTTTTTTAAAGCTTTATATAATGGTGAGTTGTCCAAATTTTACCAAACGGTTTTCTGCTTTGTCATAAGATTTAGTTACTGGTTCTCTGCCCTGTTTAATTTAATAACAAAAGAGTTAACTGGTAGTTCATTTTCGGGAAAATGTTTTAACTATCGGTTGGGCAAACAGGCTCCAGCTCACGACTTATATATATATATATATATATATATATATAGTATATATATATATATATATATATATATATATATACTATGTGTATATATATATATATATATATATATATACTATATTATATATACTATATATATATATATATATATATATATATATATATATATATATAATATATATATATATATATTATTTTAACATTGGGTTCCTTTTAGGACCCAAATATATTTCGTATCTATATTTCCTGAAATGAATGGAATTTCAGTTGACTGTGCCCTGCTTCACTATTAAAAAGAAAATTTAGATGGCGAAATGAATATAGTCCCCTCCCCCAAAAAAAAACACCATAAATGTTTCTTACGTATATATGGTCTAATATTCCCTACTTAGAACAGAAGAATGGGAAGGATATTTGAAAGTGTATTTGTCATAGGAAAAGGAGAAAATAGAAGTTACTATTAAAGTGGGGGATTTCAGACAAGATATAGGATAACATCTTTTAGAAAGCGTTATGGACCATGGTAGGAAGGAAAATGACTGACAGAGAATGAGGTCGGATTGAGGACAATCAATGAAGATATATGTTGAACAGATTGTGGGGCTCCAACCGGCGGGAAAATTTGCAGATAGGAGGATCCCGTGACATATGTAGTGATGGTGTAGCAGCCAGACGCGGAAGCTGATACCGTATAATATCGATACCGGCGGCGCCTTCGTCGGCGAGAAAAGACCACTCACCCAGTGTTCATTTATATTTTAAGTTTCACGCCCCCTCGCTGATGACCCGTGCCTCTTGCCCAGTAAGACCAGAAGAAGCCTTGTCGGAGAGTAGGAAAATAATCAGTTGATAGGAGGTCGCAGCAGCCAGATAACGTGTCCTGGAGGTGCACCTGAAGACTTCCGAAGGGGAGAGAGGGTGGCTATTCAGCGCCTCACAACGATTTCGTTGCAATTATCACTATAGGGGAGGTCCAAAATAGTTGTAATTTGTTTCTTGCAGGGAGTGGACCCAGCCAAAGAAAATGTTACTGCGGCGGACTGTATTTTTAGAATAAGCGGGGCTTGCAAACGCAGGGCGCTGAGTGAATCTGAATAAATGACATATATAAGTGGTCTTGGTTAAGGAATAAATTGAAAAGGCAATCATTATAGCCACTAATCCTGCCGGCGTAAAGTAGAGGTATGGGGGAGAGAGCATAGGATAAGTTGCGGTCAGGGAAACGTGAGGTATCCCACACTGTCCTCTGTTTTAGAGCCGTCTCATTTACGCTGTAAATCCACCGTAAACTGCGTAATGAGACAGAGAATGATGCCTTTAACTTAATTCATAGCAGATTGGTTGGATTTTAGAAGATCAGGTTTACTTAAATAGTAGGAGTAGGGAGAAAAGCCAAGGTGCTATACCCTTCATCACTGTAGAACGGTAGCACCTTTTGCAAGGAATGTTAAGGATGTTATAAACATGTATTTTTACCAAATGAAGCTGAGTAAGGGAGGTTCTGGGGATCTAGAATCGGCGTCAAACGGGTATTGGAGTTTAGCAAAGACAACTTTGCATTACTTTTTATGATGTATTTCCTTCAGTAGCATCACATCAGTTTAATTTCGAAGCTCACGGGGAAGTAGTCGGAAGGTTCAAATGCTGGAATGGCAGACGCCTCGTTCGGATGGGATCTTTCAGGTATAATAGAGGCTGGGAATTTACCTGATGAGCTATATACTACGCAGCGCAATCCTTCGATCGGACTAGGGATAGCATGTAAGAATGGGACTTGCAGTCAGCACTAATTTTGAGACGAGATATTAAGTCATTTTAGGAGTTTAATATGCAGTGGCTTATGTTAGGTAGTCATCTAGTATGAGTCCTAGAAATTTGACACGTGAAGTACAGGAATGGGTGGACAATATAATGTAAGGTTCGCGGGAGGAAGGAGTCAGACTCTTTGTTCACTTTCACTAGTCTTTCTGAAGGTTTTGGTGGGTGATGAAGCCATGGGATTTGGCTAGTTGGGGAGGTTGCTTTTTCAAGAAAAAGGAAACGGTCTATTGCCAACAACGCCAGATATATGCACTGCAGAGGAACCCAGTTTGGTGAGAAATAGAAGCCTACATGGGAATTTAGCTAGTTGAAGTTGCTTTTCTGAGAAGGCGGTGTGTGCAGCAATAACTGGCATGGGTCATCAGCATAGAGAAAATAATTCCGTCCTTGGGATGAAAGTAACGATGTCATTGAATCCAAAGAGCAAATATTAATCACAATGAGAATGCCATGCCGGAACGCCTTCATTCAGAGTAAGGTGCATGATGGAGCAAGAAGCACCGAACCTGGTTTGGATGAATCTGTTTGACCCAAAGAGGAAGCTGTCCCTTCCTTTGAAAGCCAAATTGGAGCTTCCTGGAATTTTTGGGGAGAACTTTGAGTTCACAACTTTGTGTCTCTGGGTTTTCAAGGTCAAAAAAAGAACACCAAACCACATCCACACCAGTTTTACTTAAGGTAAACATATTTCTTCTCCCCATACAATGAGCAGTTGTAACAATAGGAATAACAAGTATTCAATGACATGGGATGGGCTGGAAGGAGAAAGCATATTTCATATGGAGGGTGGTCCTTCTCCATATATTTACAGACCCAGAAGCTTTTCTTTTGTTCCACGACCCTAAGCTGTAAGCGTAGGCTGCTGAGATATCGGAAGGAGCACCGGAATTTTACGCCCGTTTTGCTTACGGGGAGGCCACGGAACCTAATAACCTTTAATTTTGGGCATGCAGAGGAAAGAAGAAAGATGGGTGACCAGTGTCTTTACGCTATAGAGGTGCAGAGGGGAGGAGGATTTTAGATTAAAGTCAAATTTTGTTGGGTTAGGTCTGTAAGAAAATTGAAAGAGGGGACTTATTTACGTGTGCATTGAAAACCGCATACCTCACCAACTAATATGTATATATATATATATATATATATATATATAATATTTTCAGACAAATAATACTTTCTTTTCTTTTGTATATTTATATATAGATATACAAGGACATTTTAACTATTTTCTATATATTCCTATATACTTATATATATATGTATATATGTAACAACTCAGGGTCAAGTGCTCTTTCACTACTACCTATGTAATATATAATAATAATATGTATAATAATTTGTATGTTTGTCCAAGTAAACTGAAGCAACTTTATATTACATTCAACAAACCATTTTACATACAACTTTTATATGAAAATAATAATAATATAATAACCATAACATATATATATATATATATATAATAATATATAATACTTTTCTTTCTTTCTTTTATCTCTCCACTTTACTGCTCTTTCTTTTTCTGCACTATATATCTGCTACCTTATATATACATACTATCACCTCTTACTCTTTACTACTTTCTTTCATATCTATATAACTCTATATATATATATATATAATATATATATTTCAGGACTATTAGTTAGGATCATTGATATGATTTCTATATAGACTTTTCAAAAGTGTTCAGTTGATTTCTAAAGTTTATTACTTTTGCTTTAACATGGTAAATTAAATTGTTCTGTGAGTCCCCTGACCCTAAAACTTCATATAACTTTAACAATGGGAGAAGTGCAGCTTTTTTCTATTTTTATTTCTATTCTTTTACCTCAAATTTTAGAATCTACTGCTGATTATAGAATAGCTTACTTTGACATATCTATTTACGTCTGCACTACTTTGTGCGTGAACAGCAGAAAGGATAAAACAAATATTCTTTATATCCTTTATGGAGCTTTCATATCTAAATTACAGGGTCCTGGGCACCGGCTTAATTTTCAAATATTTGGGTTTAATCTTACCTTTGAAGAGCCATTTCTCAAGGGATTAGTTTCTTAGTTAACAATATTGGATTTGTTTGTGATTATCACTATTTTTATGTAATTTATCTGTAGGCATTGAACTAAGCGTTTAGTACGCTTTACCATTTACGTTTGAAATTTCTTCTTTGACTCCCTTTTCCCACATTTCTGATAATTTTCTTGTGGATTAACTTACTCTTTCCGACTCGGAGCTTAACTTTGCTATGTTTCAATTTAAATGTTTTCTCAAAAACTAAAGTCTGGGCGGACACATTCACTTTTATTTTCACTTAATATCTTTGATTCCACGATTTCAAGCGCCGTGTTTCGCGGTTTCGCAGCACGTCCCAACTATTAATCTGGATAATAGGTATATTTTATCTTTATGACCAGATGTCTGTAGCCCTCAGGCTTTATTTACTATATTCCATGTATTATACTGCATACTATATATATATATATATATAACTATATATATATATATACTGCTATATCTTCTCTTTATATATATATATAACTATATACCGTATACATATATATACACATATTGTGGCGGAGGTTGACTCGCCGACTCTCATGCGGGAAAGGACGCTGGTTCAATCCTCCGCAGTAGTCCCGAGTTTTTATCTTCTGGGAGCAAAGGCTAAAACTCTGCTGCAGACATATTTAATTAACGACAGGCTTGGAATAACCACGGCCTTAAAGTTCCCGATTTCCTGGTCCCCCATTGCTATTACACAGAAGAGGGATAAAAGTACGCATTTAAAGAGGAAGGAAGTTTTCTTATATATATATATATATATATATATATATATATAATACTATATATTTCCATATATATATATTCCTTTATTACCTATTATATATATCATACTTTATGTATGGCTAATATATTTATTACTCCAAGCACGACTAGAATGGACGGTTGTTGGGATCGGGGTTCGATCTTACTGGGACGCATGCATTAATAGTCAACTATAAATAATTACCAGAGAAGAACGCTGCGAGCGCACCTTCAATTTTACTTTTGATTCGTCTTATAACCTTCGTACTTGTACTAACTATACCTTATACCTCTTCTTGTACAACTTCATTTCTTGCCTTACTACCCGCGCTAACGCGTAGCCAACTGCCGGATACATACCAGCTGCGGCTGTATGCTGTGCTGCGCGCTGCCTTGCTGCGCGCCTTCTCTGCTGCTGCTCTTGCGCGCGCGCCAGTACTGGGTTATTTGTAAAGTCATTGATTCAATGTTAACTTATTTGAGCTTTGGGGATGTAGCGATACTTTATTCAGGAAAAATAATTATATGAACTTATTGGTTTATAAATACCTGGCAGATAAGGAAAACTTTCAAAAAAATTATTATATTTAAAACCTTAATTACCTTATTGTGTTTGGAATTGCATTTAACTGCATTTCAATGCATTTAACTGCTCATCTTTCTACAGAGAAAAACTACACATCTCATCGGTTCCAAATGGTTTGCGTGCATTCGGCACGTGAACTCCTGGCAATTGCCTCTACTGTCTTGAGCTGATGATCTTAAACTGTAATTTTTGAAGCCCCAAAAGAACGCGACTTGATTACTGCTGATCAATGTCTTCATTGATCATACAGTGAACAAGATGATGAAGATATTGGTCTTAGATGAATTTCATCTAAGACCAATATCTTCATCACCTTGAAGCATTCTCTGGTTTAATCTTTTAAAGATGCCTAGTTATTGTCCATTTCCTATTGTGCCGCGAACGAAACTAGCATCTGCAATCCCGGTTTCCTTTCACTGGACTAGATCACTCTTTATCCTCCTTGTTGTTTAAGTAGGTCTGCAACCGAACCAGTCGCTTCAAAACTGTTAATGAAGACGGCCACCATATCTCTGTTTTTTTTTGATAAGTTAAATGCTCTTTAAAACATCTGGAAGTGTCGCTGCCATTTTCCATCTTCTAAAATATTTTCTCATTGAAAACACGACATGGTCGTTCATACGTAGTTGCTCTCAGAAAGGTTAACTACGTTGTTGATCATGATTAGTCAAAATAGACTTAATCGAAAGGTGATCTCAAATTGAAAAAAATCCAATTGAGCATTGAATTAGATGAGACTGTGATGACTCTCTAAAA
>JABUQX010042813.1:2500-30000 GCA_015478945.1 Trachelipus rathkii
TTTATGGATGGCCCTGCCACTATATTCATGATTGTTAGCACAAGTACTGGAGAGTGTAGAGGTAGAATAAGGGGCGATTTTACAGTTTAAAAGGCTACAGTAATTCGCTTTATTTTTAAGGACTTTCCGATTTTAATTAGCATCAATGGATGAGCAGTTTATAAACATATTATTATTATTATTATTATTATGTGATGTTTGTTATGATTATTATTATATTATTATTATTATTTTATTATTATTATTATTAGTGGATTATTATTATTATATATCCAGACAGTTATAGCTGATGTTATTTTGTTAGGTGCTACATTTGTATCATATATTCCCATTGAAATAAATAAACTTAGCTGCGAGATGTGGAGGCAATTTATGTTTTTAAAAATAGAATTGCAATGAAACTCTAATTTATATATATATATATATATTATATATATATATATATATAAATAGTAGGATATATATAATATATATATATTATATATATTATATATAATATATATAATGATGGTAAAATATATATATATATTTATATTATATTAAGTATTATAATATAGTATATATATTAATATATATATATTATAAAATATATAGTATATTATATTATTATATAGGAGGGGTGGAGGTGTTGTATATATATATAAGGTATATTATTATAATATATATATAATATAGATATATAATATATATATATATTAGTAATATATATATATATATATATATTCTGCCAAGATTTTACTGCATTTATTTGGTAAATATATTTTTTGAAGAATAATATTTGCAAAGAACGAGTGAAATGTAAGAAAAAAAAAAAAAAAAAATTAAAAAACTTAAAGGGACCCAAAATGCACAACTGACGTTCGAGATGTGGACGGAAACGAAACTACCTCTCTCTCTCTCTCTCTCTTCTCTCTCTCTCTCTTCTCTCTTCTCTCTCTCTCCGTCTCCTCTCTCTCTCTCTCTCTCTTCGGATTCCAATCACCGAATCTAGAAACTGAATGCCCATCAAGAAATGAGTGATGAAATGAAAAATTCTTAAATATAATAAGATTGGTACACGTGAATACTATATTAGAGATATTATTAATGCATGTTCAAAAGAAAATGTCTACTGGAGCCTGCTCCCTCTCGTACCCGAAGGACCCAGTGAGATGGGTTGAAATTATTGAAGCTATTTTTGTTGGATTATATTATATATATATATAGTGAGTGAGGTAGTATATATATAAGTGTAGGGTGTAGTGAGTTTATATAGATAATATATATATATATATATATATATAGTGAGGAGTATATATATATATTATAATATATATATATATATAGCATATATATATAGTAAATTTATATATATATTATAATATAATATATATATATTATATATATATAGTATATATATATATTATATATAATGATATTATATATAGGTAGGAGTGATATATTATATGATATATATATATTATTATATATATAGTTAGTGTTTTGTGAGGGGGTATATATATATATATATATATATAGGGTATATATATATATATAGTATATATATTTGGTCGGGATCGGAATATAAATTGATGCATCTACTCCTACGCCACCAAAGTTAAATGGAAATATATTTGGGAAGCACAAAATTAGTATGTCATAAAACACATTTTCATACACACACTATATATATATAGATATAGATATATATATATATATATATATATAGATAAAATTATGAAGATATTATATAGTACATATATAATAATATATATATATATATATATTATATATAGGTATATATATATATATATATGATATTGATTTTATTATTTAGCTCTGTTAACAGGGTTTGGTCTAGGTAGGTTAGGTAGGTTAGGTTAGTTATGGTTAGGTTAGGTTAGGTTAGGGGATAGTTTATGATTTTATGTTGATTATACCCTAAAATCATTGAAATTACGCTACATTTTTTATTGATTTTCATTCCTGCAGTCAACCACCTATATATATATATATATATATATATATATATAGTATATATATATATATATATATATATATATAATATATATATAATATATAATATATATATATATATATATATATATATATATATATATATATATATATAACTGATGTATCGAGCCCGAGTCCCGGAATTGGTCAAATTTGGCCGAGTCCTTGGCTGAGTCGAGTAATAAGCAACTAGTGCTTGAAATTATTTTTAAGGCTTTTTCCCTGATCTTCAAAATAATTTTTTTTTTTTTAAATCTTTACTAATATTATTTGTTTAATTGTTTAAATTTAACATGCACAGAACCGATGAGAAGAACGACATGTGCAACTAATTTAATTTTTGCGACAATTGTACAATATTACACGTAGAGGTGTAAATTGTGAAATGACATCAAGTAAATTAACTTTCCTAAGAAATTTAAAATATAAAAATTAAGAAAAGGTTCATGCAAGAATATTTTATAATTAAAAGTTAAAGAAAAATGAAACAAATTTGCTGATGATAAAAAATAGACCAATAAAAAATATATGTTCTATAGCAGTGTTTCCCAAACTTTTCAGCTGCGTGACCCTTTACAATACTATAAGATCAATACTATAATACAATACTATAAGATCAAGGTTATATTCAACATGAAAATTTATTATACTTAAAAGCATAACATTGGGAAGACAACACAATTGTTTTTTTTTGTTAACTGAAAAATTTAATCATAGGCAAAGTTTACCCCATAAACTTTGATAAACTTTGGGTAAATTTTAGGGTAAACATTGCCACAAGTCCATGATCATTTAACTATAGTGAGTATAAAGTTTCATGAACTGTTTAAACATAAACCTGAAGATATGGAAGATATGGATCAAATAACTGAAGTGTAAAATCAATTGAATAGAAGGAAGACACAATATTGCATCATTGGAGGTCCATTTTATTAAATAGACCATGTATTCATTTTAGAAAAAAATTATAGACACCACATTCAACCGCTTTTTATTTAAATTGACCGATAGAGTTTACTTGAATAAATTTTATATTAAAAGTTTTGATTAAACAAACTTGCTTCATTCTTCTTCTTCTTCTTCTTTCTTCTTCTTTTCTTCTTCTTCTTCTTCTTCTTCTTCTCTTCTTTTGAAGGTCATGTTTGATGTTCACCCGCTTAGAGGGTTATTTCTTAACGATTCGAAGCCACAAGAGGTGAACATCATCGATTCACAACTTTCATAATATTTTGATCAAACAACCAGTTTTTTGATCGTTCACCGATTAGAGGGTTTAATCTTAAAACAGGTTCTAAAGCCGTGACCTCAATTCTTCCCTCCAGGACTAGGCCTTGAGTGGACTGGTAAAGTCTTTGCTAATCGGTGTTCTGTATTTCTATCTTTCTTTCTTCTTCTTCTTCTTCTTCTTCATTATTTTCTTCTTCTTCTCTTCTTCTTCTTTTATTTTATTATTATTATTATTATTATTATTATTATTATAATTATTATTATATTATTATATTATTATATTATTATATTATTATAATTATAATATTATTATAATTATAATATTATTATTATTATTATTATTATTATTATTATATTAATTATATATTATTATTATTTTTATTTATTATTATATTATTATTATTATTATTATTATTATTATTATTATTATTATTATATACAAAAATATATCTCATACAATAATTTATTATATTTTTACTTTAAAATAGGATTTGCAATAGCTGACTCGGTTCTAAAATATGCAATCGGGACATTATATATATATATATATATATATATATATATAATAATTATATATATATTTTATATATATCTATTAATATAATATATATATATATATATATATATATATATATATATATATATATATATATATATATATAATATAATATATATTTATATTTTTATATAATCTATATATATATATATATATATATATATATATATATATATATATATATATATATATATATATATATATATATATTATATATATATATATATATATATATATATAATGTCGTTATTAATTTCATGACACCCTCTCGATTTTCATAAAACTTTCATAAAATACTTAAAGTGATCATTCAGTTTAGATCTGAAAAGAATAAAAAATGGTAAAAAAAACAAAAACAACAAAAACAAATGATCTTGAAAAAAGTTATGAAGTCGTCAAAATTTCAAATTTATAACATTTGTCTTAGTAGCAAATTATCATGAAACTTACAGATGTTTAAAATTATCCGTAATGAAAGGAAAATATAAAATAGACCTCGAGAAAAAACTCTGAAAAAAAGTTATGTTGTCTAACAATTTGATATTTTTATTATGCAAAATTAAATTTGCTATTTTTCTAAGTTTTATAGCTGCCAGGTGTTTTTTGATAATATTTGTACAGCACTCACGGGTCAGAGGGCACGGGGGAGCACCCCTGGTAGACAAATGCATGTGTGCCATGCATTGTCAAATTGCGAATTTATAAATTTTTTCAGGATAAATTTTCGAGTTTCTTTTCAAGTGTTTCCTTCTTTTCAATTCAAATAATTTGATGAATATAATAAGGGATAATAGAAAAAGAAAGTAAAAAAAAATATTTAATTAAATAATAATTAATAAAATTTATAATTAAAAAATATTTGATAAATAAAATTATTATTTTTTTAAATTAAAAATTAATCTTAGTAAAAGCAAAGTTAATTTATTTCAAAACTAATTATTATGATTAAGGGAAATAATTTAACGGAAACCAATCGGCATCCAATTGCAATTTGGCATATTTAACCCATAACAGACAAACTAAAATAGAAGTAGTATTTCATAATTTAAAATAATAATAATTTAACTAAAAAAATATAAACGAGTTGAAAAATGCGATACATTTGTAAGGTGAACTAAACAGCATTAATTAAAATATCAAATGATGGTGCTAAGAATAAAGAAATATAAAGTTGTGTCATATGATTTAAATTCTACACACAAAAGAGAAACTAGTCAAAATTTACACAAATTGAACAGTTTATATTGTTAGCTTCATTGCGATTCTTGACAAACTTTTTTTGTGCCTATGTCAATAAGCAAATTAAAGTTTAAACGAAAGTATTAAAACGAATTAGAGCCAGAATACTGCAAAATTATAAAATATATTTTTGAAAATAAAAGACTTGCAATAAAATACACAATCGCAACTGAAGTACAATTCTGAAATTTTATATATCGGTTAAATTCGATTAAGGGAAAGAACGTGGCTTGATAAAATCGAAATGCTCTAAAAGAAAATAATCTTGCCATAATTGTGAGTGAAGAGTTAACACTCCATAATTTTGTGAAAAAAGCAGTACAAATACGCATGCATACAGTTGATTTATAGCTACTTCGTGAGATAGTGAACACTAAAACTAATCTACACTACAACTAACTATCATAAACTAAGAATAAACACCTATCGAACTACCTACCATTCGTAAACTAACTAACCCTATAGTAAACTAACCTACCTAACTATCGTAACTAACCAAACCTAACTAACAAAACAAATAACCTATCCGTAAATCAACATAGACCTATGTAACCAAGTTAACCTACGCAACCTCACCAGACTAACCCTAACTAACTATACCCTATCTAACCTAATGTACTAGCCTAGCTACGATTCTTCAATAATATATATATTATAAATCATTAATATATATATATTATATAGTATAATATATTATATTATAGTATATAGTATAATAGTTTTATATAATATATATATATATAATATATATATTAACTATAGTATAATTATAATAATATAAATATAAATAAAATAAAATAATAATAATAATAATAATAATAATTAAAATAATAATAAAGGTAATTGTTGTATTCATTTTTAAATATTTTTCGTCAATTAGCTGTTCATTTGTCTTTTGAGGTATTTTTAATAAGAAAATCTATTCCGATTATTTTGTATCCTAGAGATCGGGTTCCGATCTGGCCACAAGTTACGATATTAAAAAGTCCGATTTTACCTAAATATTATCAATTTTTTAATATTAAAACTTTTGATCCTGTCGTAGAGACTAAATAAATTGTTAGAGAAACATATAATGTATATTACTGAAAAATAAATTAAAAACAAACAATACAGACATGGATAGCGAAATAGGTATTATCATACTAGATAATATATATATTATTTAATAATTATATATATAATATATATAATACATATATTATATATATAATAATATATATAATATATGATATATTAGTATATAATATATATAATTATGTACCTATATATATTATTGTTTGATTAAATAGCGTTTTTTTTTTTTTAAATTCATATTTTTGACTATTATATTATATGAATTCTACAATTAATTAAGGATTGGAACAGAAAAATAACGAAATTTAAAATATTAAAAATTTAATGCTAAATTATTAACTAACGTTTTGCATGAGAAAGAAAACGGGAATTTAGTACTAATACGTGAAAGAATTTAAGTAACGTAAAAAATAAGGTCGGGTTAAAATGGTTCGCATTCATTTGTTTTTTTTACATAAATAGATTTTTTAGTAATTACCTTTCCATATAAATTTTTAAATAATTCATAGTTATCTATTATACTAATGATGCGACAATTTAATTAAGATGGAACGAGAAAAATAACTAAAAATGAAATATCAAAAAAATTTAATGCAATTAGGAAACTTAAATAAACCTGATTAAAATTAAGAAATTTTTACTGAATCACTGAAAGAATTAAGGTTAACGTTAAAAAATAAGTTTTGGTGGTAAATACTTTATCCTATGTTTTTTTTTATATACTCAGATGTGATGAATACTACAAAACATATCATGAACTGAAACTTAGAGCAAGTAATAACCAATCAACCTATTGGACTGAGATTTGCAGTAAAAACAGCAACCAAACTATAATCGACCAGTGGCAAGAAATTCGAACCTAACTATACTGGATATGACTTTTGCTTCCGCACAGGATGTCTCCTTGTTCGAGAGATCTTTGCCTCAAAATACCGAGAGTCGCTCTTCCTGGGCACACAAACTACGATTCGTAAAAAGAGCGCAATTAAATAACTTTTTTGTATTAAAATTTTGATTCGTTATTTTGATATCGAAATATTGTTAGTCTCATATAATAACAATATATGAAAAAAAAACTAAAAAAACATTAATATGGACATATATAAATATATATATAATTATATATATTATCATATATAATATATATTATATAAATATATATATTATCTATATATAGAATATATCTATAATTATATATATATATACTATATATATATATAAGTTAAGAAAGTATGGCTATGAACTTTTACAAAGTAAATTTTAATTAATTTAATTTTTATAAATGAAAGTAAGTATTACAATAGTAATGTAGAAAATTATACTGGGAAATACTGTTTTGGAAGTTGTAAATTGAAAATATAGTAACTTTTGCAGGTGCACTTTTACGATCGTAAGAAAGTCTACCTCGATTGTAGTGAAACTGAGTTATAATTCTTTAGTATGTTACGTGAAGTTGTTGTAGTAGGATTCGTTCCATGTTAGTCCCGGAAAAGCTGTTTTGGTTAAATAAAATGTATTGGAATTAGCGTATTTACAAATAAAAGGTTAATACTAAATAAATAAAAAGTGTCTTTTGCGACAGAGCTGATAAATTTGAACTTAAAGAAAATCATATAGAATTTAATGTTGATGGTTCACAAATGATAGCTTCGTTAAAATTTGCCCCAAAGTTTGTTTTTTTTTTTCTAATATTAAGATCGCGTTACGTATTCTATTTTTTCCAGTTTTTCGAAACTATGTGAGCAGCAATGTAGAAGTATATGGTGAAATTTTTTTTATCATAATTTTTTTTTTTTAACGAAAGAATACCCCAAGTAAACCGGAAGAACTGTGTAATTATCGGGCCTCGTCTTCTGGGAACTGAACAGGTAGACTATCTCCCCCGTTCGAGGGAGGCCCATACCCCGCCTTTTGGTATGGTCGCGGGGGGTCCTCCCTCCCCCCTACGGTAATGGAAAAAAAACGTCCCCCCTGTGCCCTTCGCTGCGCCCCCTACATGGCCGTGTAAAACCATTTAAATTTCCTTAAAATTTATTCCCATATATAATATAAATAATATAAATAATATATGAATTATATATATATAAATACTTATAGTCTGAAAATATATATAATGATTATACAATAAAAAAGTAATCGTAAAAGATCCGATTTGGAAAAATATGGAAGAACTTTTTGTAATAGTAAACATTGTCAGTCTACTTTAACGATGCGTAAGGAGATTTCTACCGAGTTTAGTGAATACTGAGTTATAATTCTTTTAGTATTTACTTGTAAGCTGTTAGTAGGGATGTCGTTCCTTTAAAGTCCGAATGCTGTTGTAATGCGATCTTCTGCGGTCAGGTTGCTAGTATTCATTGGTAAAAAAAAAAAAAAGGAACTAGCAATTTGTACCATCAATGCCGTCATTGAAGAGTGACTGAACATTCGATTTCAAGCTTGGCAAAATCTGGTAAAATTTCTCCTCTGACATTCGATGGCAAATGAAAAATATTATGAAAAACTAGAAAAATTTTATATATATATATTAATACATATATAATAGTATAATATAATAATATAATATATTATATAATATATATAATAATATATAATTATAATTATCACTATCCGAAATTAACAAACTCCTAAACTAGATTTCTATTAATGTCCATAGAAACCCTTACAAGTTATCATTCTAGAATAGGAAAATGCCCTTGAGGTACGAGCTTTACCTATAAAAATATAATAAATATTAAACGATAATATATTTAAAAAAAAAAAAAATCGCACCTCATAGGCATTGCCTCATTCTTGGAGGGGAAACTGTTCTAGGTAATTATGACCTATTATCCAAACGAGGGGTCAAACCCTAAGGCCTAGACCCTTGTCTTGCGACTCTCTATATATAATTTCAGATATTCTACCCAAGTCCCCCTCATCCCCCCTATTCCCACCTCTCCCCCGGAGCAACTAAGCCCATACCCCAGCAAGCAAAGGTGCGCCGGGTGAGCCGCGTTCCACTTGCCAGCTGCAATTAGCGCCCGCCCTTTTTTGCTGTGCAACGTCCCCCGTAAACATCCCTCAAATTCCCTAAACTAATCTTCCCCACACCTTATTATTCTCCTTTTTTGCACTGTGCTTGTAAAAGTCTATAATACTCTTCCATCTTTCATCTTCTTTTCCCCGCCTCACGAACGAACTCCCGAATAAGGCCTAGCTAATAATACAAAAGGTTCTCTTATTATTATTTTAATTAATAAAAAAACATAACCTAAAGCCTAAACTACTGTGATCAATCAATTCTTATTAATGACTGATACTTTATTACTATATTTAAGTATTAACTGTTTATATATATGATATTTAATATATATATATTATATATATATTATATACATATATAATAATATAATAATATAAATAATAATAATATAATAGATATAATATATATAATATAATAATTATTAGTATAATATATTATATATATAATATGTAGTCTAGAGCCGATGTCATGGGTCAACATGAACTTTTGTAAGCTCCTCCTTTGAAAGGGTCATTGCAAATAAAATCGGGACCAACCGCATTTCCAATGACAGATAGAGAGAAGCGTTCTCTCATCAACGCAACTCATTCTCAACTATGATGGCAACGTTCAAACGCTGACACATACGTGTCACTTTATTCACAAATTTACATATCTTCTTACATATGCCACAACCCATGAAATAGCATACATACACTATATAATATATATATATATATATATTAATATTATATATATATTATTAATATATAATAGAGAGATATATAATAAAATATATATATATATATATATATATAATAATATTATATAAATATATGATAATATTGTATTAATTAGTCAGGTTACGTGCCTATAAATTAATCTCTCCCTCACACATTATAAACGCAAGAGACTTTATTGAAAAGGTTGGAAGAAACTGAGAAAAACAGATTAATAATATATATATATTATATATTATATATATATATATATATATATGATATATATATAATAATTATATATAGTATATAATATAATTAAATATATATATATATATATATATATATATATATATATATATATTATATATATATATATATATATATATAATATATAATATTAGAATGATTACACGAAACAATTTATTGTCTACAGATATCCGCACCTCCTTCTCTGACCCATGATGCGGAAAGATAGTAAAGTATATAGCTTCAGTATCAAAGTTATATATAACATTAAAAAGTTTATTTAAAATACTTAATTAAGATAGATGTGAATTTACGTATTAGAGTTGCAAATTTTATATTACCTTCGCAAAAAGTTTAATTGAAATTTAAAAATGTTAAATAATAAATACCCTAAGGGTAAACCGAATCATGTATAGTAGTCGGGGGTTGTACGGCTTGCAGGGGGGAGTCTCCTCGGGCCCGGGGTTTTCGATTCGCTCAGCCTCTTTCCTTCAAAACTCCTCCCCATGCCATAACCCCCCTAGTTCTCTATTTCGCCCACTTCATCTTAAGGAAGTAAGCTTAATATTCGCATATGACACCACACACACACACATACCACACACCGCATTCACACACCACCACACCAACAACAACTCAACGCCATATATATTTATATTAATATATATAAATATATAAACTAAGTATATTATATTTTGTTTCGGTTATCTTTTTTAAGAAATAAATCCAGAAAAAATATAGGCATATTTGTATTGTGAACAGAATTTCGAGGTTGTGTCGGGTCATCCGCGCGAAAACACTCTGATCGTGAGCCTAGGCGATTGAGTCATTCTCTCTCTCTCCTCTTGTCTCACTCTCTCTCTATAAATATATACGTAAATATATACTATATTATAATTATATAATATATTATATATATAAATATATTATTATATATATATATATATATATATATAATATTAATATATATAATATAAAATAAATATACGGTCAATCTGTCAAGCTGACATCATGTAGCTAGAGAACGCAGCACCTACAGTCAACAACAATAATATATTGGAATCAGCGGAAAATTTTAAGAAGGGTTTTTAATTTTTTTTTTTTTTTTTTTTTTTTTGCATTTTATTCACGAATTATTTAAAGTTTTTTTTCATTAGGGTTCGAGCCGACAGAGGAACAGAGGGGAGGAAGTACCCGTAGTAACGAGAGGCCGAGAGACCCAACTCCTGCCATCATGCGGTTTCCCCTACGTATTCCTTAGTAAAGTATACCTAAGGTTCTTCTTTTTAACTACACGAAACATAGGGTAAACCACAAAGATGCAGGAGTCCGGTCTCTTGGCCTCTCGGGAAGACGGCGGGACTTCGTCCCTCTGTCCCCCGTCGGCTCCCCCCAAATGGGGGAAAAAAAAATCTAATTATTTCCGACGAATAAATGCAAAAAAAAAAAGAAAAAATTAAAAAAATAAAAAAATAAAAAAAAATAAATAAAATAAAAAAACCTCCTAAAATTTTCCGCTGATTCCAAATATAAATTTTGTTTTACTGTAGGCTGCCGTTCTCAGGTTACATGATGTCAGCTTTAGAACTCTGTGACCATATATATATATATATATAGTATATATATATAATATATGTTTATAATATATATATATATAAAATATATATATATAATATATATATATATTATATATAGTTTAATATATTAATTGTATATAATTATATAATACATAAAATTCTAAATATTTTAACCATAATAATAGATATATATATATATTATATATACTATATTATATATATATATATATATTATATATATATAGAAAAATTATATATAGATATATAAATGTTTTAGATTAAAAGAAACTACGAATACCCTAGAGTAGAGCGCATAGATATCACTGTCAGGTCATTAAATCTGCAGATTTACGTATGAAATTACATAGGTGACAGAGATAATGAAGAGAGGGGAGAACAAAGGGGAATAGTCCCCCCGTGTCCACCTAGAGACCGATACGACCTGAAACAACTGATATCATGCCGCTACTCTAGGTTCTTCGTTATTTTAATCATAAAACGACTTATTATATATATATAATATATATATACTAATAATATAATAATATATATATAAATATATATATATAATAATATAAATAATAATATAATATAGATAATATATATATATATTGAGAGAGAAGAGAAGAGAATTACATATCATATTAAATATATGAATATATAATATATCTAATATATATATATAATTAATATATAATATATATATAAAATATAGTATAGAGTGCACGAGTAAGACTGAGCATTAATCAATATAAACATAGAATAACAATACTCACCTCCCGGTCAAAATTAAAATAATGAATTAATGATTCTCAGAAGTATCTTTTATTAACATTCTTTATTAAGTTTGAATGAGAGATCATAATTAAGAATTTTTATTTTGTATAATAAAATCTGAATTTGTCATTGACATTTCAAGCACATTTTCGTGAGCATGAATCCAAATATCATATTTATTAGAAATGATGCACAAGGCGGAAAGCTATACTCGAGTATCTGTCTAGTTGAATCGCCATCTCTCAATTTTATCTTACTGATTATTTCTACTCGTACAAATACCATTATCAAATCGAACTCTTACCCAAAGAAATCTATTATAAGACATTAATAATAGTTAACAACCTTAATTTTATTACAATAAATATATTAGCGTGCAGGACCGAAGCCCGCACTTGTTTGAGGCTTGTCTTCTTAGCCTCACTAACTCCTTTTCTCGTTTTGGCGTCAATATGCCGACAGGAAATAGCACCTTTTGGCTGACTTAAGATTTAATATGTAAACAAAAAAGAAATAAAAACAGTCATCAAGAAGATATTTTTCAATTTCCTGAGAGAGAACAACATAAGATTTGGAGCTGTGTTTTCTCCTCTCATAAATATTACTTTTTGCCTCCAAAGAGTTCTAGCTTACAAATATACTCAATTACTATCAATAGCTATTACTTTATATAAGTACTATAACTTTAGTAATATTGGGTATTTCCGGTGATCAAAACACCCAGCCTTCCAAGTCCAAAAACTACATTTTTTCTGAAAGTTTTGGAGGTTGCAAAAATATGCCGTAAAATAATCATTTTACCGAAAAAAAACCAAATTTTTTTTTTTTTTTTTTTTTTTTTTTTTTTTTTTTTTTTTTTTAAAACGCTCGGTCTCTGCCTATAGCCTGCACCCTCCGCGAGAACGTCAGAGTACAACAAAGCCATTGCTCCTCCCATCTCAAGGTACAGTCAGACAAGAACGTTATACTCCTCGTTCCTTCATAAGATTTTCAAATGTGATTCCAATTAATTCGAAAAAATATATTAGTCAGACGGCATTTTAACAATATTATATAAATTTAATTTTGAATCAGACATATCTTTATTTTATTATAAAAAATTCATATTAATAATTTATAATAATTCATTAAATTTTCCCTCCCAAAACCAAATTTCCTAAGCTAATTATCATACTTAATAAATAAAAATACAATTACATATGACTAAAAATATGGAATTCCCGTCATGCATTTAAACCCGATCTTAAAGAAAAACATAAAATGTTTAGACTATAAATTTTCTTATCTAAATAAATACATAGTTACAAATTTTTTCCTCAAAGACGGAACTATAATGATATATATCGATCTCCTTAAAGTCCTCTACACAGCGTTTCTTTGTTCACATTCCAACCTCCATCCCTACTCCGATTTGGGGGAACGCTAAGACCGAAGATAGGGTTCCCCCTTCTTACATTTGTAGGAACTTATTTAAATATACACAAATCCTATCCTACATAACACACAAAGAAGTTTTCTATTCATTATTTTATACACTCTCATACGGAAATCTTACAAATCCGCCGTATTACACAAGTTGTTACACATTTTAACTCCTGTTCCTCCAGCGTGGACTGTATGAGAAATGATGGAAAGCCCTCATCCTCTTCGCTATATCATGCATTCTCGGACTTATTTTAGAAACTACGAAACTCCCTTACATGCGTCCTCGATTAAAATTTTCCTATGCAACTCAAATATATCTATTGTTAAACCAAAAAAATTATATATTATATGCGCTGACAAATATATTTAATTAATCTTTAAATAACCCAAATAGCATACAGATTAAATTCTATCAAAAACTAAGATAAAAATAACCATTTGCTCGGCGAGAAAGAATTCCTATTCCTTAGCGCCATCACAAGAGTCATCCATTAACGTACAGCAATTTTGAGCTTAGTTCGTTCTGCATAGAGCGAATTGCAATATTTTGGGGTATTGACTTCTCCCAAGTCTCAATATAGTCCTCGGGGCTCATCACAGAGACTTAGTTTCTTTCTTTTTCTTTTTTTTTTTTTTTTTATAGACTCGCTTCTTACATCCAATTTCGAGTTAACCTACGCGTCGGTAACAGACAAAATCGTTTGGATAGGGAGTCAAAACTGTGAGAATTACTTCTCCTTAAGTTTCACATTTTAGAGAAGGCTTTTTGTTACGTGCTTTTGGAGGATCTCATGGTGGGGAGTTTTCTTTATTATGTCCCAAATTATAGATGGAAGACCAATAGAACTATTTTCATTGGAAGATTTTTTTTTTTTTTTTTTTTTCTTTTTTTAAATACGGTTTTTCTGCGACTTTGGGCACTGTTTTATTGACTATCTGTACTTCACGCTCATACGTTTTTAGATTATCACTATTGACTTCAGACTTGTTTTAATAATTTCACTTGGGTAGTTATTATTTATATTAATTATTATACTTATATATATAATTATAATTACTGTCCTTTTATCAAAAGGTAGATATCGCGCAGTCACGATAGCCGGTGTCACCCACAAAGTCAGCACGCTATAGTGAAACATTAATCAAATAAACATTAGAATTATCACCACCTCCTCGGTGACAATAATTATAAAGAAGGTGTATTAAATAATTTTGATGTTTTCCTTTTATAACATTCTTTTATTATAGTTGATCGCAAGATCAAAGAGATAGAGATTTATTTGTATAACATAAACGATTTGTCCATGACAGTTCCAAGACATTCGTGACACTTTGAGTCCCATATCATATTTAAATTAAGAATGACTGCACAAGGGCAAAGCTATACTTCGATACTTGGTGCTGTTTGATCGCCATTCTCTCTGAATTTTATCTATCTGAATAATTTCACTTGGATCAAAACTATGTATCAAATCTGAGCACTTACCAAAGACTTATTATAAGAACAAATTATAGTTTTAACACATTAATTTTATTACAAAATATATTTGAGCGTGCCAGACGAAGCCTGCACTTTGATGTTTGTTGCTGGCGGGTGTTCGTTGCGTCGCGGATGTATTGTGTGTATGGTGGGGGGCCCCCTTTTTTTTTTTTTGTGCGGGGGGGGGGGGGGGGTTTGGCTGGTCGGGGGGTGGGGGGGGTGGGGGGGGGGGGCGTGTTTGTTATTTTGGTTTTGTGGGTTGGCTTTTACCCCACCAACCGGCTTAAGTCTTTTTGGTGAACACCTCTAGTTCCCCTCCTCGCTTCACTATTATCTTCCCGATCTTTTTCTATTCTCCACAAGACTTAGTTTGGCTGTCAGAAGTATTTGCGGGACAGTCATCCAATTAAGTGAAGGCTGTCACACCCACAAATGTACTCGCTAATTTATCGTCCAACGTCCGACAACACGAGATAAAGATCGTTAAGGAAGTAACAAATAGCAAAAAACAACAACATAGCATGACTAACTCCAATAGATGCCAGTTCGGTCAAACTGAGCCCAGTACAATAATTTACCAAAGATCATACTATTTATCACATAGCGTGAAATAAGAGACAGTTTTACATCACGCGCGATATAAAATACTATGCCCCAAATATAATCTAAGCATTCACAAAACTAACTATCAATAAAGATTCTAATTAGCTATAACATTGAGTCACCATATAGAATACATATATTGATCACAAGTGAAATCATAAGTACCAGTATATTAATAGATAAAATAATAGCGAAGATTAGAGTCAGATCAAACAGTTTTTTTTACCGATACCTATATCGATACATACAGTATTTGTCCGACACCGATATCAAGTACGAGAAATCCAGAACAAAATTCAATAGCACAGGAAATTGAGCTTGGAACTGATACATGAGCAATATATACCGTATTTATATTAATAACCAAATAAAAATTATATCACTCATTTATTTTTTTTCTGAAAATATTACAATTAATAAAAATAATGAATATTTAATAAAAGAATAACATCAAAATCTATTAAAATACTACACCTGGCATCAGGAACACATGTAGGGATTTGTGTAACTGCTTGTTGTATTTTCACATAGTGGGGACGATAGAATGAGTTGATAAAAATAATAATATAAGAATTTCATAATTTAGAGACATTAACACATTGATAGTCAAGTTGATATCTACGCCTCGCGACGTCTTCTTTCGTGCAACAGAAGCTGACTCATCTATACTAGGCCCATAAGCAACACAAACAGAGACGTACCCACCATTATAATTCGGTCATGAAAATAACAAGAACCAAGAAGAAGGTGCTTAATAGAACAACATGTAACAATATATAAATTTAAGATAGCATTTAGCACACGAGAATTTTGAACACCAGTCTCTTGTGAAATATTTCTAATATAATAAACACTCAGCAATCACGTATCCTCGGCATCGGGGATAATATTCTCAGTAAGGTGTAATGCAATCTAAGTATTATAGCAAATAGTAACTAAAAACGGTAAGTGCTCGCGGGGAACGTCAAACGTTTATTTCAACATACCCCTGCCTACATAGAGATAGTTGCTACAAAACAGCTAACTCGCAATTTTAGCAATCAACATGTCACACATTACATTACAAATAAAATTCAAATTGAGAAAATTCTTATAAAATTGATTACATTTCATAGCTTAGTATTAAAAAATAATAAACTTGTTATAACGTACACATATATAATAATTTATGTAAAAATATTGGTCGTAATTATGTAAGGGATGATTACATTGAGTGAACAACTACAAACTCAGTCGTCTATCGCAGGCGTGCAACAAGCCCTCCCAAAAGCAGCCCTCACCAATATCTGCAATCCGAGAGTCTTTTGAAGTCAAATAGAATGAGATACATATTGCCTCAGAATCAGAGTACATGCTAAGAAGTGAAGTAACATCTTAGTGCAATATTTCACGTAATATGGTAATGCAACTCACACCGACATATCGTTATATATGGCGCCTCATTACCACTTCAGACTTCAACGCGGGGGCGACGGGAATTCATCTTCTATAACATCGACTAATTATCTGAGAGATGAGATATTATATTGGCCTTATCGTGCGCAATACACATAACAACACACCATACATAAAAAGAAACTCGAGGAATCGACAATCCAAAATACCGTCATACATAAAGCGGGAAACACTGTACTAATAAGTCACTGGAGCTGCGTTACCGACATTGCTATTGCAGTTCTGATAAGCCCATATTACGTCAAAGTAATATCTCTTTAATTTTACGCATACCACAAATACCACTATGACACAAAATTCAAAATCAATCAGTCACTAACACGCAGCACAATTCAAGAAGACTTAAAGACTCTTAACTAACTCGCGCAATTCCTGAACACCGGTGTTACATTTGGCACAGATACTGCAGCACAGTACATTGACTGAGCGCACAAACAGAAGGACCCTCACTAAGAATATATCTATCTCGGCAGCAAAATAGTATAATTAATATATTATATCTTTAATGGATGAAAAATTTAACTGGTAAATATTACACTTTATGAGATGTAAATTATAACCTATATATTAAACACATATATAATAAAAAATATATTAATAGATACAGTATCAGCATAATAACTAGTTTTAATATACACGTATATAATAGTTTTTTAAATTTTTAATAGTATGCAAGAGAAGAGAGAGAGAGAAGAGAGAGAGTATAGAGAAGAGAGAGAGATAGAGAGGAGAGAGAAGCGAGAGAGAGAGTAAGAGAGAGAAGAGAGAGAGAGAGACAGCACGAGAGATGGTGACGGAGCTGTCTAACTTTATTTTCTGGGGTTATACCTCTCTTATATACTATCTTCCTACTAAGCGATTCCTCTGGCTAGCATAACCAATCATGCTATGCCACTCGCCACATTGACCTTTTAAAAGCTCTCCTTGAAAACAGTCATCAAAAAGCGCACTTCTTACAAGCGATCCCATTTACCTATTTCTGTCCCTCCCACTTCTTCTAATCCCAAAACATAAAAGACATACGAACCTAAAAACAAGGTTATTCTATTTCAAAAGTTAATTTATAAATCCAAATTATCAGATATTGGAAGAGAAACGAATAGAAGTATGCTCAGGAAAAAATTCCGCTATTATCATATTTTAATCGCAAAATTAGTAACAGAGACTAAAAAAAAAAGTTATTTCTTTCGCTTTCTTGACCCATCTGGGGTAGGTGCGCACAATGACCACACGAAACAATTAATAGCTCCAGTAGAAACATTACTAAGTCAAGAGTAAGACCAAATTAATAGCCCGTCGTAGTCACAACTTGCTTGTAATACATAAATAACATCAATAATAATAAATATCATTATGATAATAGACGTATAACAAAACAATATAATGAATAATAAAATAATAAGAATACATATTATATATATATATTTAACATATAAATAACACAATTGTTATTCACTATTAATAATAAATAATTAATCAATAATAATAATAATAATCACTCCAGCTACATTCCTTAGGTCTTTTAATAATAATAATAATAATAAAATAATAATAATAATATAATAATAATCAATAATTTACAATACCAAAAGCAGGAAAAACAAATATGCTGCTAACTATTTGTGGAATCCAGTGGACTTGTTTGAGGAACAATTTGAAAAACATTTACTTAAATGTCTTTTCCAAACGAAATAAAATGCTTTCCTGACCTCGACCTTTAGGGCATCTGTCCATAAATTACGACGCCGTGTCCTTAGCTTGCTTAAGTTTGGTGGCAGACCCCAACAGGTCCTTCAGATTTATGATCATTAAAACACTATTAAAGAATTCCTTCCTTCTTCGACAGGTCCGATCGAAATCAGATTATCCAATACTAGTCAAGCAGAGACAATGTTGTTGTACGCACAAAGCTTTATTTCTTCACGAGAGAACTCTCAATAGGATTAGATTCCAAACAAAGCAGATTTTCGCTGCGGTGGGCAACCTTTACAATTTTAACTAAATTTCTTTCCTCTCTTGCAACATTCTCTATATATGCAACCTGTTCTTTTCATTGAAATAGGAACCAAAAATAATAACATGAAAACAGAACAAATTACTCTCGCGAAAAAAAGAGCTCTCGTCCTCTCTCTCTGCTTCTCTCTATATTACATACCCTATATAATTCATATAAGTATATTAAACACATACCTATTATCTGTGCCGGTATCTGAATTAAATACGTCACGAGGTAGGTTATTCCCCTGTCACCCTATGATACCGGAGATTCCCTATTACATATATATATATAATTATCTATCATACTTGACATAAGCTTAATATCTTCTTAATTATACTATACTATATCGTCTCTACAATTTGCTTCCGGGTATTATATATACGGAGCAAACATATACCCTGGAAACATTAATTAACGCCGCTCTATCTAACGAAGCGAACTAAATTCCTGCGGACCTGCGGTGAAGCCATCGAGTGTCTCTCGAAAGTGCTCCCAAAGAAAAATATTATTTGCAGTGTACCTCTAAATATGATACCTAATTACGGCGGATGTAGGGTGCAATGATTGTTGGTAAGAGGTTAAGTTAAGTTAATCGGTACGTCTACGTTACCTATAACTTAACAGTTAGTCATTTTCTCTCTTAGTGCGTTGTCAATAGTCACTATGGTTACCGTAAGTGTTATCCTTCTCGAAACGAGAAATAATGTAAATACGATTAGGTTATGTTTCAATTAGGTATAACGCAAATTACGATATTTTACTCTCTAATCCTTTTTATTAACTATATATGACGTTTATAATTAATAATATTAATTAATGTAATAAGACATTCTTACTTAAGACAGTATATAATGATGAGGTAGTACAAAAATGGGGCTGCCCAAACCTGCAGCCCCAAATACTGACATGTCATACTCTACAATGACATGACACATTAAAGGATATTATCTTTCGGAATAGGCGGAAATAGGACTAAGTATGAAGCCTCTATCCTTGTTGTCTTAAGAATCACCGTACTTACACGATGCTTAACTCTTAACACACGCCGCGTTTTTCCAATACCTACTTTGAGTCAACACTAATCCAGATATAGCGGCAGAAAAACTTTCCATCAAACCAAACCCACATTGATATTGTTTCTTTTGGCGCTTGAGGAAGACCTTTCGAATATACACCCTAAGAGGAGCCTATTTCTATTTTGTTAAACTTTCGTCTGATTATGCATACATAAATTACTAATTCTACATAATAACCACAGAGTAGCCGTAACGTACACATATAAAATAATACTAATATAATATATACTATATATTAGTGCTAGTACTGAAATAAGAGAAGGGGTTGGTATAAGATATAACCGACAAAACTGAATATGAATTTTAATTATAGGTAAAAATTGTAAAATAATTATTATATAAATATATAAATACCTAAATATACGAAGAAATATATATTCTTGACTTAAAAGATCATCTACAGACCGATATCTATAAAAATATATAAAATTAAAACATTATAATTTCACTATTATACTATGAATAATCAAATACAAAATTCAACAGAAGAGAACATTAAAAAATTAAAGATGAACTATGAATATATTTACCTCTCGGAGATCAGACCCGGGGGCACTAATCATATATCTAAGAGAACTCTCTATACTTAAAAAATAGAAGCTTTCCTAAGGAAACCTTCGATCTTAAAAAATTGATAATATGGACCGAAAAATCAAAAATTTTCCGAATTCAATCGATCCTACGACTCAACAATTAGATCAATAATATATAGTAAATCAATCTGTAAGCCTTATTATCATTAATATTTTATTGTTATAAAAGAGAGCGCAAGATATAAGAAAACCTTGAGGGCACAGCAAGAAAACTATAATTTCCTATAGGAACTAAAAGAAGGGCACGAAAAACTAAATCTTAGAGCTCCACATCATGTAGTATGACTGTGTATATTAAAAAGTATTAGCTACGTGGAGCATACAAAATTGAACTTACATCTTATAACATCTACACCAGATAACGTGTTTTTAACTTCTCTTGTGTTACATATGTTGTACACTAAACACATATCTTCAAGAGTCATACTCAATGATATATGAATGTACTTACTTACCCCTCTTAACTGGTGCTAAAACTCATACTTAACTATACATAATGATCGCCGCTCAACAGGACCATCCACACTACGTAAGTACACGCCTATCCGAGAACCTCGCCCTACTATAACCATCCTATCCGAAGATCTACTATATACTACCCACAATACCAGCCTTCACTACTAACCCACAAGATAACGACACTCCTCAAACAGCACCTTCGCCTCTCGTTATGATACCCATCACCTAGTATTATATCTATTTTGCTAACATTAAAATTTAAAGGTGTTACAACTATTAATAAATTATAAATTAGATTTATATTATTATAAGATATAGATTACTGAATATATTTTGAGTACATAATTTATATTTTTATCAAAAGCACAAATTATAATGTAATTATAGGAATATTTACATTATGTAAACAAAATTAATCTCATAAAGAATTAAAAATAATTAATGAGAGAATGAATATAGTACGTAATTACAACTACCTTAATAGTATACCATAACCAAGTTATTACTAATGATCTAGAAACGATAGAAGTATATTAAATTCGATTCACTTGTGCTAAAATGATTAAATCTTAAAAAATGTAAATAATGATACATAATATGTATAGGATCCCCTTAAAGTGGATCTCTTTATAATATAAAAATAAATTAATGTGAGATAAACATTATTCAATAGTAATCCTTATTAATAATAATAATTAATATTATTAATATACAGAGAAGAAAACATAAGCTCTAGTGAATTGATCTGCGACTCAATGACATGAACTAAAAATAAGCATTAGTAAAAGGAATAAAATATAAGAATAATTGTTGGAAAATTGAAAAGAGAGTAGTAAACGACTGCAAATATATCACAGAAAGCCAATGAAATATCACCCATATTATAAATTTGTATGAAAATCAATACTCACACAGTTATTGACAAACACGAATAGATCAGAATTGGCTTTGAAATAAATACAGGGGTTTATACATATATATGGAGAGAATTAAACTAAACAATCATAGAGCTAGTTGAATATATGATATTTATATTCTACTATCACTATTAAATTATATATTTATGATAATTATATAATATACTATTATACTACTCTGATATGCTATAACTAAAATGTATAATAGTATATTAAATAAGATTACAATTAATAGTTATTAATATATATAATATATTATATATATAATATATAAATTTATAATATATATATTATATATATACTATATATATATATAATATATTATTAATATATATATATATATATATATAATTTATATATATATATAATATATTAATATATTACATATTAATATATTAAATATATACAAATTAATGAATACTAGTATTAATAGGTACCAACCAAAATTATAATTCTTCTATATATATATTATATACTATATCATATTTATCTCATTATATATAATTATAAATCGCATAATACTTATATACAATATATAACTATATATAAGATCATCTAATTGAATTTGAGAATAGAGGAGCTCAGGAAAACATCTCATAAGTTTAAGGGATGTAAAGTAGATCTTCTAGAATGAAAGCACATTGTAAGCACCGCAAAACTTGTTGATCAATGAATATAATTTTACTCTAATTTATTGACTTAGATAGATAAAACTCTTCTTTTCTATCTCATTGTGATCTAGTTGTATGCTTATTATTAATAAATATAACACTCATAGATAAATGATAAACAACTGTCTTCATTATACATATATATATTCATATATATAATATAATCTATATATATTAATTCATATATAATATATATATATAGTATATATATATATAAATATATTGTATATATAATAATATTATAAACTTATATATAATATACTATATAATATAATATACTAATAATATCTTATTAATATAAATATATATAGTTAGTTTTGATCAAGTATTAGATCATATGATTTTTAATTAATACTCACTCGTAAACTACAGAGCCGACTAGATTTGTCAAGAATTTTTATATAGACTGGAGTTTAATTGGTAAGTGTCGTCAATCCCGATCTAGCTCTCCCCACAAAAGATCAAAAATGGAGATAAACAAAATCTAATGACAGATAGCTGCTTTTAAGTGATAGAGAGAACTCAGAGAAGCCGCGCGATACCTAAATAACGTTCCCCTTCTAGTTCCTCACCTACTGTCAGTGGGTCCTCCAGATTTCAATTTAGTATTCTGTGTTCCGTTTAGCAGAAATACCGAGAAACTACACCACCCAAATCACAACAGCAACAACACAGATGTGACTTCCTTAGAAGATTGCCGAATAGCGAGACCCTGAGATATATATATATAATAATATTAGTAATATTATAAATATCTAATATTAGCACGCTATCATAAACTACATATTATGAGAGGATATATGATATAATTATATATATATTATAATATATCTATTATTTATATTTATGAGATAGTTATATATATCATTAATAAAATCACAAAATAAATAAAAATGTATTATATTATATGTTATATGTATATTAATTACTAAATATATAGTATAGAGTTAATATAACGTATGATTGAAAATTAAATACGCTGTTGAAAAAATTAGTTATCGTTATAATATATGATATATTAATTACTATACTAATATATTCTTGCTAGAATGCTTTATAAGGTATATATATACTCTAACTAGTATATATATAGTTATACGTGCGATATTATGTATATGATCATTAATGAGCATAGCAAGTATGATCTCATCTCTTCTATCTCTCTCTCCATTCATCTATCTCATAGTTATAATAATATATATATATCTATATTATCATATACCTATTATATATATGTATCTTCTCTATCTATCTCAATCTCATCTCCTTATCTCTCATCTCCTCTCTCTCTCTAATACTCGCTCTCCTTTTTCTTCTTTCTCTTCTCTCTCATCTCTCTCTCTTAAAAAGGAAAACAACTATCCATAGAACCCGCATTAAAAGACGAATAGTATAAATAATTGCTAATATATGGTTAAACCAGATTTTGAATTTTATTTGAATATAACACGCCACAGCGCACGTACACTACTTATACATTACCTACACACACACACTGTAACATATATTATAAACACTACACAACTTATACACATCACAACCTCTTATATATATATTTAATATACATTAATTATATTTAATTATATAGGTCTACCTAATCAATACGACTATCCTATTGTATACACCTAAGACCCAGGTATCACAATCATATATATACATCGTACACCCTACATTAGACTATATTCTATTATTGTAGCTATCCCGTGAGGGGCCTTTGTTAATCGAGGGGTATATTATTCTTCTACCCATTCTTAAAACTAACTCCAGTTTTATATTAATTATTTATACAACATTTTACTATATAACCATATTTTAATTTTTCCATCCCTTATATTTCTTTGCGATGAAACCTGCGACTGCTAACTTTTTTTTCGTTATCGTTGGTCTAGTACTAGCTCTATGTGTTTAAATAACAATACCAGGAATAATGAGCATATATTAATAATAACAAAATATAGAATAATAATTATAAATAATTAATTCAACTATCACACTAACATATAATATAATAGGGGGCAAACTGGAATAATGGAAACGAATAATAATGTGTATTTGGTATAAACTATTTGCGTGCCACAAGATAATATAGATGATGTTTAAAACTATACCATATTGGCTCTTTTACGAGTATACGAATTAATGGAAAAGAAAATCACGAAAAACAGTAATTTTCAAGACTTTTGTCTCCAATGGTGCAATCCCGTAACAAGCTTATACCCTTTTCTTGTTTCATTGGAAAGTCTATCCAACTTTTACATCCTTAGAAGGGTATCGCTCCCGGTTCTCCAATGATGAACAATAAAATTATATACAAGTGAAAAAATAAAATAAAACTGACTGAAATCCTGACAACAAAAGTTATTTGCATAATAATCCAAAATCTTCCCTGTCTGTCAACCATTTTACGATTACTGCAACTTTGCAAATAAATAATAATAATCATAATAATAATAATTAATACAAAATAATAAAGATAAGTGAATAAGATAATAAGGAAGAGAATCAATAATCCCAATAAGAAATCAACACTAACGAGGCATTAGATCCAATGAACACTTAATTAGGAGAGAACTACCACAGATTCTGCATATTCATCCCTACGCTAAATCATGAACCTCTCTCAATCACCCGCAGCCGAGTCAACATTGCACCATAACATTGCCCCCCCCGAAACAGAATATCAGCTAGCTAGTAGAATACGCTCACGCCTCCCCCTATCGCAAATGAAAGGAAAAAGCCAAGACATAATCACACGAGCCCGACTTTTTATACAAAATTACCATAGTGAAGTAGATACTCCCGAGAATGCATCAAAAATGATTCTCACCACATAAGACACACGGCAGATAATACAACACCCTAAGCAATCTCTACCACAGTAGGAGAACTCATTACATTGAAGAACAAGCACACCACAATCTATATCCTCTATCACAAAACATCTCGCGCTCAATCTCATCCTTCACTTATCCAAAATTCTTCATCATCTTGAGCTAAATCATCACACATTCTATTCTCCTCCAGAACGATTCCTTACTGTACTCAACCCACTTTTACTCGCGTTCTCTGCGTAGTGCTTGCACGTGATTCCGAGCCCACACTCCGATCTCCCTACTAAAGCTATTCGATCATAACTCATACCGACTGTGTCTATGCTCCTCTATCATGCATTCTACTCCACCATGAGACCTCTTCCTTTCACATTACCAACCACATACATTTTATTATACTCATTTCTTTATCACCTACACCCCCAATTGTATCATCTGAGCACTACACACTACATACATCAGCACGCACAACACCACACACACTACGACACACAATATTATAATATATATAGATATATATAAGATATATATATATATTAATTATATATTATTATATATATATATTTTATAATATATACTATTATCTATATTATATATATAATAAATAGTATGAAAATGAGAGAGAGAGAGAAATAAAAGAGATAGAGAGATGAAGAAGGAAGAGAGAAGATAGAGATAGATACGAGACGTAGAGAAGAGATACGGCACAACTTTAGCATTTAAAAAAAACTCATAGAGGTCTGTGAGAAAAAGGAATGAGAGTGTGGCGCTCAGTATTTCTCTTCATGAGCGATACTTACTTCAACGCATGATCGTAAGTAATCTTTATTTTACCATCGTTTGCTAATCAGCTCAGTAATGAGATCCCCTTTGGCAAACAATTAATGTCTTGGCTGAGTGAAAGCTGTGTAAGGGTATGCAGTGGTATGCAGTAAAGCACAGCGTCACTTCGGGCTACGAGCCTTCTCGGGCTTAAACCATGCCAACAATTATGTTGTACGCTTCCCTTGAAGAGACGCGCATACCTATGGATCTCCATTCACGACTAACCCTACTCACTTCGGACTAACCTACAAACTTAGCTAGGAACATCACTACCTCACTAACGCAATACTAAGACGGCTCTTCAAGTATAGTCCTGAGACTATCTACATTAACAGGTAACTTAACTAAACTACTACTACGACTACCTACAAAAAACTACTTACTTATTACGTTATATCTACTTCCTAATAATAATAATTACATATTAAATGTCAACTCTGATATAACAATATCTTTGATATAATAAAATAATAAATAATTAATTCAAAAACTTTTTTATAAATAAATAATAATAATAAAGAATTATATAATATTAGCTTACTAAACAATAACTTACCTATCTATCCTAATCTAAAACAAAGTCAGTATATAAAATCTAGTTGTATATAACTAAAAAAAAATAAAAAATATAAAAAAAATAGATCCACTCCAATCTGTCCACTTTCCAAAATATTATAATTTAGAACATGACATTCGTATATTAGAGATTGATAGAAATTAGAGTAAATCAAAAGTATAGTTCTGTG
>JABUQX010042813.1:35000-40000 GCA_015478945.1 Trachelipus rathkii
GATTCAAAAGTTTTTTTTTTGTTTCAGCTAAATATTATACTTCTAAATATCACAATTTATGTAATATTTTTTCATATATTTTGATATCGTTTTTATCATCAATGTGGGTTCATTTAAAATTGTAATTGATCCTCCAGAAATAAATAACTTTATTTTGGAAATAGATTTTAACGGAAATGTTTTGGTAACTACCTACCTATCTCGTCTAAATTCAATATTTATCATAATAATAATATAATAATAATTAATTCATAATGTTATTAATGAATATGTAATGTAATATGATAAAAATATAATAATAATAATAATAATAATATAAATATATAATAATAATAGCTACTAGGAAATTTATCTAATAAATTAGTGAAATCAATAGAAAAATAAAACCATAAAAATAATAATATAATAATCATATGAATAATAATAATAATAATTAATATAATAATAATTAATAATATAATAATAATTAATATAATGATTAATTGTAATATAAAATAATTAATAAATTAGATAATAATAATATAATAAAAATTAATTATTATTATTATTATTATTATTTATTATTATTATTTATATTATTATTATTATTATAATTATTCGCTTACTGCATAACATTTAAGTCATTATCATACGTTATCGTTGTTAATAACAAGAATAAACCAGCATGAATTAATAATACTCCATGTATAGGTAATGGCTGACTATAGCTGGGGAAGAAAGGAACCTAAACGAAAGGTAGAATTGCTGCGCGTTATTATTTTGACAATAAGAAGCATTTATATTTCTTCGAAAGACCCTGAAGGGTGTGAGTGAATCCTTAACATTTTATGGACATTATCCATCTCTATCTATGCCCTTTTATGACGATGACCTTTGGAGATTTTGTATTGCATGAATTGTTGAATAGTTATTTTTGATTTGTCTCAAACTCTACTTCGAGATTAACAATAACGTCTTCGAAGATATTATCAAACCTTCGTTTGCCCTTGATATATACTTGCATTCTCCTTTTCTTTTCATTTATTTCTGTTATTATTACCATTTATTTTTCATTCTTTATTTTTAAGCAGTTTTCTTTTTTCATTAATTTTTATTGGGGTTAGGGGCGGCCGTTTTTTTTCGTTTTTTGTACATAATATGTAGCGCATTTTCTGCGGGTGGTTCCGCCTCTGCACGAGGTTCTTGAAATCGGTAAGAGTTAAGACCTTTCCAACTTTTACCTCTCCCATTCCTACGGGACTATCCCAACGGGTCGACACGACATCAAATAAATTTCCCTTGTACAGCCGGCCGCAGGCGTTAGGTTAGGTTTACGTTAAGTTTTGTTAGATTCGTTAAAAAAAACTAAATAACCAAATTTTTTTTTTTTTCCTTTTTTTATACAGACCCATTTTCCCTGTTGACCATATTGAGTATTATTGATCCATTCTCACGGGACTCTTTCCTCATCTTTTTCAGATCGCTACGAGCAATTGCATCAGCTCCTTTAGCTCTACTACTTACAAATAAATCATCTTCTCGAACTTACTTTAGATTGCATAACCCCATTCGATGTCGCTCATATCCCTCATCTCATTATCCATTTCTCTGACCCCCATTACTTTGACTATTATGCTCACCTCCTTCATAATACTACATGTGAAGTCAATAACATTCTTTCCTTCAATTAATTGTCCTCGACTGCACACTTGGAAACATCTGTGAATAGTGTTATTCCTCCTGTAATCGATTGTAATTAAATTTTTCAATAACTCTGGTGGTTCATATGTAGCGCCCCTGGTCGTTCCCCACTCTAAATATGTTATAAGATAATATTATTAATATTTTAAAAATATTCTACGTAGTAAAAAAAATTTATATTCATTTTATGCAGATGTAATATTTTTGATTTTCAATGTATACAATTTAAATTTAATCATTTAAACTATGTACGTGCTTTTTTATAGATAGTTAAAGTTGTTATAGTCCTCTGTTAAGTGCTGCTTTACGTCGAGTGGACAGCTTGCACGTCTGGCGGAATACGTTCTATATAAATTAGAGGGAATTGCTTCACTTTTGGTAAGTTTCTAGGTTTATATATATATATATTAATAGTATTAGTATATATTTATATATTTATATATAATATATATATATTATATAGTTTATATATATATAGATATATATATGTTTAATATTTATATAAGTATATATATCATAGTAGTTTGGGTTGTTTGGTTATATATATAATATTTATATATTTATATATATTTTATATTTATAACGTATATTAGAGCCTAATATATTATAATATATATATATAATTGTATATAATATTATATATATATATATATTTTATTATGTATAATATATATATATTATATTATATATATATTATTATTTTATATATATTATATATTTATATTATATAGTATATATATGAATATTTAATATATATATTATTCACTCGCTCATGTGACCGCTGTATTTCAAGTCTAATCGATCATCATAAAGTGAGTTGGGCTGTTTGGGTTATATATATATATATATAATATAATATATATTATTTATATATAATATATTAATATATAACTATATTATTATATATTATATTGTATATTAAAACTTTTAATTAATTATTTAGTTATTATTATATATATCTATATATATAAACGTAAAAGGAAAGCGAGTTTTTAAAATGTCAAATTAATACATTTGTTACTTTTCATACGCTATGGATACAAAACCTTCAAAAGGGACATTTTATATTTTCCTTCTTTTTAAGTTTATATTTAAGAATTTGTTCAATAATATAATTAATAATATTAATAATTTAATACAATAATATAATTAATATTAATAATAAAATAATAATAGATAATAATAATATAAAATAATAATAATAATAATAATAGTAATTTAAGAGAATGTCTATGAATATATAACAAATTGCTTCATTTAAATATGCGATGCTAGTCTACCAGTTCAGATATTATAATATATATATACTAATAACGTTTATATATATATATAGTATAAATTATACACATAACTCTACATTTTGATAGTTATATATGTATATATATTTTATATCATATTTTATACTATAATGTACTATAAATATTAATTAAATATATAATTATATATATATAATCAGTAGAAGGCATCATATGCTTTGTTTATTGTAAATGCAGAAAGATATTTTCCAAATAACGATTCAGATTAAATATATTGTTATTATTTTTAAATAATGGATAAGTGAAATTGCAAATCGTGATTTTACAGAACTACCTGACGTAGCCTTTATCTGCTAATTGTCTGCTTTGTTACCGCGGGAACCAAGTTTAATACGACAAATTAAAAAGTTTCAAATCCAAAAATTAGAATTTTTTTGTTTTTTGTTGTTTCTTAATTTAGCTTTTTACAAAAAAATTCTCTATTCTCTCTCTTCTCTCTCTCTCTCTCATCTTTATCTCTATTCTGCTCTCTCTTCTTCTCTCTCTCTCTCTCTCGTCTCTCTCTCTCTCTCTCTATATATATATGAGTATATATATATATATATATATATATATATATATATATATATATTATATATAATATATATATATTATATATATGGATTGATATTTATATAATGTCAATCCTTAACTATTAAAATACGAGCATTGTAGTTGTGATATATAATATATATTATTTAGTATATATAATATATATATATATATATATATATATATATATATACTATATTATATTATATATATTATATATATATATATTATATATATTTATATATATTATATATATTATATATATATAATATATATACGGTATTATTATATATATTATATTTATATATATATATATATATATTATATATATATATATATAGTATATTATATATATATATATATATATATTATATATAATATATAGTCTTTAAAATAAACTGAAAATATTATGTAAATTGTGGCTAAATGTAAATTTAACCGAGTAGATAAGATTTCTTTTATTAAAGAGAACATGTTTTAATGATGAAATATTTTAGAGGATTCAGTGATAGAAGTTTCAAATTTCAAGTTAATGGATAAACCCTCTCTTGTCATGTCCGAGTTTGCGAGTTTACATAAATTTTGTTGGATTTACTCTAAAATTACAATAACATTAAAACTTAGTTTATTTCATATGTTTTTTATTAATAGTTCTGGGCCTAGACGGAGAGCTTTGTCTCTTCGAAACGTTTGCATATTAAAGATTATGTTCAGGGCGCGTTGATTCTCCTATTCTTTCTTCTTTATTTTTTAAATTCTTCCGAAAAATAAAGCGAGAATTATATATATATATTTATATATATATAATATAATATATATTATATATATATTATATATATATATACTATTATTATATATATTTATATATATAATATAATATATATATATTATATATATACACCGGGTTTATGCTGTTAAGTGTTGGGGGTGTGTTTTTTAAAGATTCCTTTAATATTTTTTTTATGATGATGTAGTATCTCTTAAAATTTTATTGCTCTATTTAGTGTTTTGTTGTGTTTCTTAATTTTGTTTTTATTTTTTTGGCTGAAGAGACGAAACACAAAAAGTTGCTCTTTTGACTTCCTTCTCTCTTTTTCGCTTTACATTGCCTTTTCTTCTCATTTCTTCCGCTTTTATTCTTTCGTTACTTGTGTTTTAATTCTTCTGTGATTTCCCGTTTATTATATATTTTTTTTATCTTGTTGTTTTTGCATTTAAATTATTTGTATGATTCAAATTGACTATTTATTTTGGTTTTTATATAATATATATATATATAATATATATATTATATATATATATATAATATATTATTTTTATATATATATATATATATATATATATATATATATATATATTATGATTATATAGTATATATATTTAAATTTTTTCAACTTCCTTTTTCTTTATATCTTGTTTCTTTTTTCTTCTTATACGCAGTGTTTCTTTAATTCTTTTTTTCCTTTCTTCTCC
>JABUQX010042813.1:45000-47500 GCA_015478945.1 Trachelipus rathkii
TATATATATATTATATATATATATATATATATGTATATATATATGTATTAATATATATATTATATAATATATATAATATTATATATTATATATATTATATATAATATATATAATATATATAATATATATTAATAATAATATTAGTATCTATATATATATTATATATATACTATATAATTATATATATGATTTAATATATATATATATATATATATATATAATATATATAGTATTATATTATATATATATAATCTAGATCATGCTTTATGCCTCATATGGTCTCTAATATATTTTTTTTTTCCTTTGTGTCCTTGAGATTTTTGAAGAAAAAAAATTGATGGGTGGATTGCCCTACTTGCTAGGTGTCGCTTGTTTTTCTAAAACCCCATTCAAGCAGGTAAACCATAAAATTAAGGAGGATATATTGGCTCAGTGCTCGAGCCTACTTAACTTATAAATCTCACTCTTTCCTAACTTTAACCCTACTGGCTTGAAAATTTGTTACTTTTATTAATGTTTGAACTTTTCGTGCTAAAAGATTTTGGAAATCATCTTAATTCTTATAAGTTCATTCAAACATCTCTAGTAATATCTTCGTTATTAAGAATCGAATGCTTTTTTTTCCTTGTCTCTGGGCAGAGGTCCTTTGCCATCCTATTACATTTGCAGTGAATTATCTTGCTGTGACACCAGGATTTATCGAATAAGCTCTTGAGAAATCCCGTCACAAAACTTAAATTTCCAAGATGACCGATCATTCGTTCACTCTTTCTCTCTGCAGTCTTATCTTGATTTTCTTTCAGGTGTCAATCACCGGCTGCTTTAGGTGGCTATTGTCTTTTAAATCTTTTAATATTGGCAATTCCGCATTATATTTGTTTGTTTTTCAGTTCTATTTTACCTGTCCCAATGCAAGATAATTTTTTGTCTTATAACCTTTGAAAAGCAACCAACCCAACAAGCGAAGTAACAATGCTAGCATGAAAGAGGCCATTATGTAATGGTCTCTGATCTCATTGTATAGATTGCTCTAAAAAGCATTGTTTTTTCGTTAATGCTTTCCTTCTTGTAAATAATTTTAAAGAAAGTTAAGGGTTTTTGAAGCCCCACACGTAACTACCTTACAAACTCATGCAGGAGTTTATTTTATATATGGGGGTCATTTGCTACAGTAAAACTGGAGGTACATAATATAATATGTAGTGAATTCTTACAAAGGCTTCTAGAAAAAGACGAAGAATGTAGGGTTTTGACGTCAATTTTCCTCGACTATCTCAGTCCTCCTTAATTTTTTTTTTCATCGAACTTGTTTTATCACTCAACTATATTATATAAATTCAAAGAACACTTCAGATTCAGTACTCTTTTTGGCAAGTACCTTCTTTTTATGCACGAAAGCGTTCCTTCATGCTAATTTTTAAGTAAAATTCCCCTAACTACTCTTTTCATGATTCCCAAGCAACTAAAAGAGTTCAAACTTCAGACAATATAAATTTTCTTTGAAAATAAGTTCATTGCAGACACTAGAGCTTCAGTGGAACATTGTTTATAAAAGTTTATAATTTACGCCAATCCTCATTATGAATTTCCTTTGCAATACATACATAAGAGGCATCGAAATACGGTGCCAGATTTTCCAAGCCCCCTTCTCCCAACCGTCTTCCACCTTCACTAGAATTTATTTATTCAAATTTGCTGATACATGAAAAGATCTACTCTTCAACAAGTTAGAACCTTCTTCACATAGATAAAAGTAACTCTTTCTTCTACATAATCTGCAAGAAATCGGACAAGGCCGTAAGCATAGGGGGATGATGTTTTTAAGCCCCCAGAAATTATTTAAAACTATTGCAACACGTTGTGCTGGATGAGTCTCCTGCGCTGATTTACTTAAGATAGTGAAATTTTAATAAAGCAAATTATAAGTAAATATTGATAGAAATGAGGAAAACTTATTTATGGTTGGTGAAGATTAGGTTTAGTGACAGTCGAAATCTAAAAAGGGGAATCTCTAGCGGATGCATTACTAGGAAGGTTGAAATAAATTTAATGACTTTCTGATTGGCAAACGATATGATAGTGCAACAACGATGAAGAGAAGTTTTATAGGTGTTGAAGCTGTTCGACAGCTTGAACCAATTTAAAACTTTTCATTGTTGTCCTCATTTATGTGGAGTACAACATATTATATATTTGAGGTCATCGAGACAGACAATTATTTTAATAGAAAAATAGGAAATATTTTTCCAGAAACAAAATGGGCAAAACTAACACGAAATACGAGACAAGGTAAATGGAAAGTTGAGATGGCTTGTTACGATTCAGAGAAATTTTTAAAGCAATTGTAAAAGCTTTAGAGGAGGAGCTTGAGGTGAATCAACAAGATATTAGACCTCAAATATTTTGACATCTGTAACTACGAGGTAATTGGTTATTAGTTTAATTTTGACATCAATTATATTCTCCTTCATTCTTTCGCTATGTACTGTACTGCAGTTAC
>JABUQX010042813.1:55000-57702 GCA_015478945.1 Trachelipus rathkii
TTATAAGCGTTTTGTTAATCCAATACGTCGGGATATCGCAAATTCATGCGTCGCGTTCGCGGGTTGAATCGCAAATCTCATCGTCGTTGTAGCGGTTTAATCGTCGCGGTTTTTTTTAAAGTTCCGGGAGTCCGGTCGCATTCGTAGCAAAGAACCACGCCAAAGTACCGCTAAGTAGAAAGGCCAATAGCTAAGGTGTACTTTAATACGTGTAATTATTATTATTTTAAATTGAAACAACGAGAGTTCAAGGCAAGTATTATATTTTTACGAAATTACGCTGTTTTTAAGACTTTTAACAAATATTCTTATTGATTCTCCGAGAACCATACTATATTTTCAAATTCATCTTTCACTATATATATATATATATATGATAATAATATATAATATATATATATAGTATTATTTATATTTATTTATAGTATATATTATATATATATATTATATTATATATATATATATATATATATATATATATATATATATACCTTATCATAATACGCTTTTATGCAAAAGGAATTATTTGGGTTTTTTTAAAATATTGTAAAGGAATATTGTTTCATCAAACTGGCCAGGTCTGCAATGTAACTATATTCTTTACAGCCCTTGTACAAGAGCTTCCTCTTCACCCATAAGGTGCAAAAGGCATTCTAAATAAACAAAGACATTCGAGTTTTTCAAAATCTCCATGCCCTTATTAATCTTCCCAAATAACTATTCATAGATAAGATAGCCTGAAGTTATAATACATAGCTTTTCAAATTTATAATAAAAATAATTTAACATATTTTTAATTAAATAAAATAAAAATATTTATTTAATATTTATCCAGAATATAATAAATATTTTCCTCCGAGGGGCTAACTAATATAATTTATTTATTAACTAGTCCAATTTATTTATTTCATTACTGTATATATATATATATATATATATATATATATATATATATATATTATATTATGATTATATATATATTATATTAATATATATATTATATATATATTATATTATATCTTGAGCGAGAGAGAGAGAGAGAGAGAGAGAGAGAGAGAGAGAGAGAGGCAGTATGAATTATATATATCTATATATATATAATATTATTATATATATATATATATATATTATATATATTATATATATTCTATATTATATATATATATTTTTATAATATATATATATATATATAATATATTATATATGGGTCATTTTTTTGCCCACGGTAATTTTTTGTCCTTCATTTACGGGCTTAGCCCCCTATTTTTGATATTTCGATCACATTCTACACACGTGCGCGATGCCACAATACACACCCTTGCCAGACACCATGGTCAGTTTTTGCCCCCACGTAATTTTTTTGTCCTTCCTTTACGGCAATACCCTTTTTGATATCTTAACCTTGTTTGATCATGATATTTCGACTTGACCTTGAGGATACCATACCTACCTAAGCCTAACCTATCCTAACATCTAACCTAACGTACCTAACCTAACCTACACCTAACACCTAGCCTAAACTAACCTAGCCTACACCTAGCCTTCACCTAGCCTTACACCTACACTTAAGCTAACCCGCTACACCTATTCCTTCACACCTGGCACTAGCCTCCACCCAGCCTTGAGCTCATCAGGTAACTGATGCCTAGCCTCTGGTAGGGATCTGTGCTAAACAGATACACTTACACTCCCACACTCGAAGCTCAATTTTGTTGCCTCATCTTTGAATGAAGTCATCTTTGTACCATCTATATTGAATGATTCATCTTTGATGAATCTTTTGTCTACATCTAGATCATAAGCCGCCCACCAGGCCGCAGCAAGCCCCCTCTCCGCAAAGGATGGAGGATCCGCACCCGTAGGTGCGACCCCCCGAGCGAATGAAAAATATATATACTATAAGTCATTCATTATGATATCAATGTAAACTATTCAAAGAATTTCTTTTCAAATATACTATGAGTCATTCATTTTTTATTTCATACTTAAAATTTTTTTTATTAAAAAACTTTTGCGAACCTAAACCTGTAACTCATTACAGACATTATTTAACACATCTATTTATTAACATTTTTTTACTTAATACTTTTACTTAATACTTTTTAATTTATAATTTTTAAAAATTGTATGTAAGAGGAAAAAACCAGAGTCCTGATAAATAACATTTTATTTTACTACCACTGTACGAAATTTTATTAACATTTAACATTACATAGCTTAAAGCAGTAAATCAGTAAATCAATGAATCAGTAAATCAAACACAAGGGGATTAGTATGGCTTTGTTTTACTGCTTTACTGGTTTAACTCATGTTTTACTGCTTTACTCATGTTTTACTGCTTAACTTTCATGTTTTACTGCTTTAACTCAATATGTGTTATTAGCTACATACTTAAACGCGGTAAATCGTACATCAATAGAGGTGTTTACCTAACACCTAGGGGGATTAGTATGCTTCTGTTTTACTGCCTTACTGCTTTAACTCATGTTTACTGCTTTAAAAAACTCATGTTTTACTGCTTTAACTTCTATGTTTTACTGCTTTAACTCATATGTCTTACTGCTTTAACTCACATTTTATTAGCTTACAATACTTAAAGCGTAAATCGTAAATAATAGAAGGTGTTACCTAACACCTAGGGAATTAATGCTTTTGTTTTTACTGCTTTACTGCTTTAACTCATGTTTAACTGCTTTAACTCA
>JABUQX010042814.1:0-10000 GCA_015478945.1 Trachelipus rathkii
AAAATTTAACTTTTTCTTTTTTTTTTTTTTTTTTTTTATTTCTATTTTTTTTGTCTATTCATCGAAAATATGTTAAAAATTTATTTCCCCCATTTAGGAGGCTCAAGCCGACGGGGACAGCAGGGGGGACGTTCATACCCCGGAGGGTGGTCGGGGAAACCCCCCGGAACCCAAAGACCAAAGAAGCGGGGTTCCGGAAGACCATTTCCCGGAGGGGGGGATTAGTTCCCCCCGTCGTCCCGGCGAGGCCGAGAGAGACCCCGACTCCTTGCCATCTTTGCGGTTTCCCTATGGAATTTCCTTAGTTAAAAAAAAAGAATAAATTTTTAACTTCCACAAAACACTTGGTATTACTTTAACAAGGAATATCAATTACGGTAAACCGAAACGATGCAGGAGTCGGGGTCTCTTCTGGCCCCGGTGGACGACGGGGGGGGACTAATCCCCCCTCGGGGGATGGTCTCCGGAACCCCGCTCTTTGGTCTTTGGCTGTCGCGGGGGTTCCTCCGACCAACCCCTCCGGGTATGAATGACAAATTCCCCCCCTCTGTCCCCGTCGCTCGAGCCCCCTAATGGGGGACATTAATTTTTAAAATATTTTGTAATAAAAAAAGGAAGAGAAAAAAAAAAAAAAAAAAAAAAAAAAAAAAAAAAAAAAGTTAAGATCCCATCCTTAGAATTTTCGCTGATTCACAAATATATGATTTGTTTCTACTGGTAAGGAGCGCGGTCCCTAGTTACATTATGTGAGCATTAAAAAATCTGACCTCTGATATATATTATATATATATTATATATATTTATTAGTATATATTATATGATATATATTATTATATAATATAAATATATATATATATATAACTTATATAATAATATAGAATTATTAAATATATATATAACTAATATATATATATATATATATATATATATATATATATATATTTATATTTATTTATATATTTATATTCAAATCTTTTAATTCAAAAAGGTTTCATAAAAATTATTTTCAAGATCTAATGGATAATTAATATATAGTCAACTAAATTAAACAAATACTCCCTTTTTTGAAAACATTATTAATGTAAATTTTAGCCGAAGCCAATGTCACTTTTACGTGTTCGAACAAACCATTCTTTTTATATATGGGTAACAACAATATCCAATAACCTACGATTATCGGAAAAAAAAAAAAAACAATCTATATTTGAAACGATTTACTCAAAACCGAACTAATTACTAGTATATAAATATAAATATATAATAATATATATATATATTATATTATATATATATATATATATATATATGATATATATTATATAATATATATATATATATATATATATATAATTAATAATATAATTATATATATATATATTATATATAGTATTATATAGATATATATATAAGATTAAATAATAAGATAGTGTAGTCGCGACCGTTCAATGTTTATTAATAATATTAGTTAATATATTTTATTAAATAATATATTTTTTGATATTGAACGATCAAGACCAAAAAGAAATTAAATCGCCAAAGAAATTGTCAGAAATGACAACTTCCGAAAATATGAATATAGCAACCATCATGATCGAAACAGGATTTTCATTATGATGAGAAAATTAACTTTTGCAATCGGTGTTGTGACTTGTGAGTGCAGTGGCCGCGTGGCGTAACTTACGGGACCGCAAGGCGTGCAATGCGGAGGTCCGGTGCACTGTAGGGGCCCCGTGCCGAGTTTCAGTTTTCCAGTGGTCAAGTGCCCGTTTTCTTTCAGGCATTACCGATCGGGGGCTTTGCCCCCCCGGAGACAGTCGAGTGCCCCCCCGGAGAAAATCGAGCATAAATTAATTTTTGCCGTAAATTACAAAATAAAGCAAATAAATATAAAAAGTATGTTTAAATCTATATGATCTAGCCATAAATAAAAAAATCAGCCAGAATGCATGGAAACTTGCTAGATATGGCCATAAAATAAAAAGTTGTCAATTCTGACTTCTGAGAAGTCCGTGAACGCTTGAGAACGTTATGTGAGAAAATAGGTATATGAGTTTAAATTGCTTTCGGAGAAGGTCCTATTGGTAAGGAGTGCCTTAGTTAATATATAAATTCAGTTTATTTTTTCATTTGATTATTATATTATATATAATATATACTATAAATACTAAATATATATATATATATATATATATATATATTATATATATATATATATATTAATATATTTTATATAATATTATATATATTATATATATAATATCATATATATTATATAATTAATAGTATATATATATATAATATATTATAATATATATACTATATATTTTATATATAATAATATATAATAATATTGATGAGAAGGCTTATAATATATATATTATTAATATATATTATTGATTATATATATATATATAATATATATATAATGATATATGATATTATATATATATAATAATATATTGATTCTTGGGTCAGTCAAACAATTTATATTGATGTTGAGCTTCACATTTGTTGCAACTTGCGGAAGTGGGCCCTTCCATTGAGTCGACCTGCTATGTCTCATTTTAAGAGTTCACACAACAAAAGTTTACATTTCATACCAGGGCTTTAGTAAATTTATTTCCAAAAGAAGTACAGTTACACGACTTTTGACGTTGCATTTCTTAAATTCTGATCGAAATTATTAAGAATATTACTTGAACGCTGAAACAAGTAAGAAGACATAATGAACACAAAACAGCAAAAATTATATATATATATATAGTATATATTATATTATTATATATTATATATATATAATAATATATACTATATATATATATATATATACTTATATTATTATATATATATATATATATATATATATATTATGTGTGTGTGTGTGTGTGTGCGATATTTATTTTTTTTAATTTCACTGGTACACTCTTTTCTTTCGGGATCATGAGAGAGAACAATGACATCTTATTTCATGTTGCGCGAGAGCAGGACATAGTGAAAAAAACCGAGAGGAAACGCCGCAAACGTATCAATTTCACAAATTAAACCTAATGATATAAAGAATGTTAAAAATAAAGGTGCAGGATCATCCAGCTTACATATCCGCAAAATCATCTGACAGAACGAACGCTAGTACAATAACAATGGGATAGAAAATATAGTTGCGGCTAGATTACAGTGAAGAAAAACGCGGCGCATATGTGTAAAACTGTGCCAAAAATTTCATGAAAAATTATGCAAATGTTCTACAAAAGACGGTTGGGGTATATATTTATAGTTCTATTCAAAACATGTGAAAAAAGCTTTAGCAAAAAAATGGCGAGCTTAGAGAAAGGATCAAGACTCTTTATGCTCCAACTAATAGTGTAGAAATTGGAAAACCTCAGGGACAGCTATTGAATAACCGAATTCACGCATCAAATTTTAGCTAGAGTGAAAGGAAAGAGACCTTAAATAGGAAAGGGTTTAAAATTCTGTTTGCGAGGTTGAATTTTTTGAGTAAAGGAAGATGAAGTAGCTTACCCCTACTAATTCAGAGTTTGATTGAAAGGATGTTGAAACAAATTGGCTGAGATTTTAAACATGGAGAAAAAGATCAGAGGTAAGGTCGAATTACAGCAGCAAGGGCACACTGCCGGTGAACTTGTTATGTATGGGCGAAGTTTGAAAGATTGAGTCGAAAAAAAACATTGAAAAATAAAGAAGTTCTCCGTTTTAGCAGATGAGAGCACTTCTTTAAGAATCGAAATGGGAAAGCTGAGTATATTTTTTAGAGGTATTGCGAGGGTAAAAATCCCTAGAAAAGTTCTTTTGCAATTGTTAAAATATCAATGGAAAAGCAGAAACTATGGCAAATGCTATTGATAAGGAGCTTGACTGTCTTTGATTTAATTTAACGATTATTGCTTTTGGATGTTATTTGATTCTAATATGGCTGGAAAAGTTGGAGGTGTAAGAAAAGGCTTCAGAAAGGCAAACAAAGAAGTTCTCTATATACACTGTAGAGCACATATATTGTTCCTGGCAGCAGCCTCCTGCAGAAATAAAAACCAGGTCAAAAGTTTTTTTTATATATTTTGAAAGACATTTACAAACTGTTTCCAAGTCGCCAAAAAAAAGAAAATATTTTGCATGATATTCAATCACAAGATTCCAGAATGCATTGAAGTGAGATGGTTATCTCATTATAAGATAGTGAATGCTGACTTCAGGAGCTTAAAGTCAATTTTGATGACTTGTGAAGCATATCCATAAAGAAGGGACAGACCCTGCATCACTTGCAGGGGGCATCTTGCTGGAAATCAGAAATGAGTTTTTCTTTGTCACTTGTTATGTAATGAATTGAACTCCTTAGCGTGCACTTCTTATCTTAGCAATGCTTTGCAAAAGAAGGACTTTAGTTTGACCAAAGTCCATCCCCCTAATTACTGGAACAAATTGCACCTGCAGCATATTATTGGCAATCAGTAGTGGTTACGTTTCAAATTATACTTACAAAAAAACGTTTGTGTAAAAAATGAAAAGTTGCATCTGAGTTGCGCATGCATGATTGCTGATAAAGATAAGAAAAATGCATTTAAAGATAAACGATATCACTTGGCGATGAGTGTAATCGAAAGAAATTGAGAAGGCTTCAACGAAAATCAATGTATAATGAACTTTGCTAGTCGCTTTGAGACGTTTCAGTAATTAACAAATTTACCTGATATTGAAGTTAGAAAATTTTGTGACAGATTTTCGATGCTTAATGCGGAAGGTGTACTACTGACCTGAATCCTTCAATTTTTTATATCAATTCCATTCTCGAAAGCGAAATATTTAAAGCAGATCTGGAAGAAAGTCCATTGTCGAAAATATTGGAATCGACGTGGGATATTGCGAGTTACAAAAGCGCTGTGAAATCTTTCTGTCATTCCGTGAACGACAACCTCGGTAGGGAGATCGTTCAGTACTATGAGCCGAATACTAATTATTGACAAGATATAAAATGCTGCCAGAAACCTTAATGATTGATATAATGATAAAGCAATCGAGGGGTCTGAGGTTCAACTAAGGATTTCTAGAAAAAAAACAGTTAGACTTGTATATGAGAGAAACTCGTACGTATACGATTCCTTTAAAAACTTACGTTCTTTTTAATACCCTAACTTACTAAGTACTAACGTTGGGGCTACGGCCTACGGAACTGTTACTATATATAATAAAATATTATATATACATATATTATATTATAAATATTATATATATATAATATATTATATATATATTATATATATAATATATATATATTTATAATATATATATATATATATAAATAATATAATATAGGAGGCCTGAAGTAAATTTTTAAAACACAGTGATATTACATAATATTTATAAGAGGACAGATCTTCGGATTGTGAAGGGCGTTAGCTTTCGATCCTTGCTGGATCCTCTCTGTCCGACGCGGTTGGTGGAAGACTAAAATTTTTTAAATATTAAATCAATGAAAAGTGAAAAGTTTAATCAATGAAATATAAATAAATAATTATTTAGTACTACATAATTTTAGCATTCACATAGTATAGTATAGTATAGCATTATATAGTATAGTATAGTATATATATAATATATATATTTGAATATATTATATATATAGTTATATATATTATATATATATATAATATACTTATAGTATATATATATATAGTATATTATTATATATATATATATATTTATATATTATATATATATTAATTATATATACTTAAATTACCAAAATCATTTCCCTTATTTGAAAAAGTCTATACTTCAATATTATTTGTAGATTTATGAATATCCTCTCATAAATTAATGTTTTGCTTACCTTATCTGTTAATTTATTTATCTAACTTACCCATAACATTTCACAAAATAGATTTGCTATATCTTTTACAACATTAAGATTGTTATATTCGTACTAAACTATTCAATAGACAGAAACTAATTAAGAATAAAATTAGCTGACAAGTGACAGAATATCATTATCCTTTAATTTTATGTAAATTATGTAATAATAATAATGACCACCGTGGAATCGCTCTAAAGCCCCCCGGAGAAAAATTGTCTGAAAGAAACACTGGACTTGTCGACTAACGAATATAGATATATATATATATATATATATATAATATATATATAGAATTATATATATATATAATATATATATATTATATATATTATATATATATATATATGAATATATGATATATATATATAATATAATTTATAATATATTACTATATAGGAACCTTCGTCCTTTGAAAAGGTATTTACCGATATAGATCGAACAAAACAATGTAATCGATTTTTTTTCGATTATTTCAAGGCAGTAGTGCGACAAGGTTGCCAATAAGTTTCTTTTTGTTTTTTTAAACTAAAAATAAATACCAAAGATTAAATAGCAAAGATGGAAAGAGCACAGGGTCCTCTCGGCCTACCGGGGGACCACGGGGGGACTTCGTCCCCCCCTCTGTTCCCCTCGTCGGCTCGAGCCCTTAAAAATATATTAAAATTTTTTTTTAAAACATTAACATATAAAAATTAACATGATAAAAAAAAGGCAACTTGTGGAAACTTTTCGCAGATCTTTCTTTGGAGTTTTAGCTAACACGTGACATTGCTGGGCTGCACGAGCAGAGTTCTGCGATTGTCGATATTATGTCACTTTATGTAACTTCCTTTTAAGGGACAAGTGCTAATATACTATATATATATCATATATATTATATATATATATATATATATAATATATATATATATAATTAATATATATATATATACCATATTATATATATAATATATTATATATATATATTATATATTATATATATCAATATATATATATCTATATATATTATATATATAAGATATATATATATATTATAATATATATATATATATTTATTAATACTATATATAGTATATATATATATATATATATATATATATATATATATTATATATAGTATATAATATATATATATATTTATATACTATATATAATATATATATATACCTATATAATATACAGTGCGATCCACGAAATTTTTTCGGAGGGGCCCAGACAAAATCTGTTCTTATAGATATATATATATCTATATGATTAAATATAATATATTATTATTACTAATATATATAAATATATATATATATATTATATATATATATATATATAATATATATACTATTATATATATAATATATGATATACTTTATATATATATATATATATTTGAAGGCAGTAAAATATATGGGTTTGAATAAACCACCTTCAATAATAGATGAATTTTTGATGTTGATGAGAGTGAGCATTGTCACGATGAAGTGGCGTTTTTACCGAAGGCTGCTTAGATTCATCAGTGGGCTAGCCAGCCCCTGCCCCAGACGGCCACAGACCTCCCCCCAGGACAATGCAAGCCGAGACACTCCGCCTCTCCGGTCCGAAATAGACTGTCGGGTCAGCTGTCAGGTAGAGAGCAGACGTGTGCGCACATTAAGGTTCACCGAGAAGGCTTCGAGCCACTCTGTACTCTTACTGGCAGTCTGGGTCCGCACCTGCAGGAAGCGTTGAGTACGGGTACAGGCGCACAGATACCGAACAGAGTGCGCCCAGCAGAAGAAACTCTATTTGATTGGATTTCAGATCTTGATGAGCGTGTTCGGAATCAATTTGGCGTGGTGCCTTAGGAGTGTTGTTGGGCCACACCAGTGGCACGTGTCACTCCAGTATGTGGTCACCAATTTGAAGGGTTAAATTTCTGGTGTTGAATAACACCTTCATAATAGAATGAATTGTTTGATGTTGATGACGAGTGGCATTGTCACGATGAAGCGTTTCTGCCCGGAGGCTGACTGTAGATATCATCAGTGGGCTAGCAGCCTCCTGCCCCAGACGCCACAATATATATATATATATATTTATATATTATATATTATATATATATATATATATATTATATATATATATATGAATAAATATAATATATTATATATACTATATATATATATATATATTATATATATATAAAGTGAAGGACAAAGATATTAATTTCTAAGAGAAATGGAGTAATTATAATTAAATTACTAAATTAAATCATAACCTAAATTGTTAACCTTTAATTGCGGGCGATCGAGAGTGAGCAAATCCGGATAACCATCTTCAGTTTTTATGTCAATTTCTATGTATGTAGAGAGGCAGTCAGGTAAGTTCTTTCATCTCCGAATAGTATTGCTCAAGTTGCTATCAGAAAGTTGACAAAGTTCTTTCTCTGAAGCAGTAGCACGGGCTAAAATTGCCAGTATGCAACAAAGATGTAAATATTTGGAAATTGTGACTTTGCGAACAAGGAAACTAGGTCCGCTATTGCTGTTTTTGGGAACGATCTGCTGCTGTGATCCACTTTCAACTTCCAGAAATCCCATTCTGCTTTTACTTTAAATCATCTATTAGGCTTTCGAGATCTTCCTTGTAAATGGTTTACACAATCTTTATAATCTTCTCATTATGGCACTTACACATGTTCGATATGGACAAAATTGCAAGGAAGAAATAATTTCTATATGATTAAAAACCTCTCTCTAATGCTGATGTTAACAATCATCCAAAAATGTATTAAAAATGGAATGTACCAATAATAAATTTTTGGGTCGGAAAGTAGGAATGTTGGGTCTGTGTTTTGGAACTTGTTAATTTTTGCTACAGCATTTCAATACCCAGCCTCTGATACGCGCGACACATTCTTCAAATTCTGCTGAAGTTCTAAGGTTGCATTTCTTGATGGCTTCAAGTTTAGCTTTAACTAATGGACCTACGAGATTTGTTCCTGACAGCGAAGAATTATATAAAATTAATTTAACCTCTGCACTTTTATATTTATTAACGAATATGATACTTAAAATTTTCTGCGTGCTCTAAGGAGAATTCTCGGCGTGGGACCATGCCCCCCCCCCCTGATCGCCACTTTATAGTATATAATATATATAGGTTATATATATATATATATATTATAATATATATATATATATATATATATATATTATATAAATATATACTATTATATAATATTAAATATATATAATATCAAACTAAATAATCGTTACCGTCACCATATGGTTCAATGAATTAGTGGGCAGAAAGTTTCGCCAGTTGTTGCAACGAGTCCGAATGAACATATTAACAAATGTCATTCAAAAGGTTTCAGCGTTAATTATTTATTAATGTCCAGTTTCTTGTAAGATTTTTGTGAAGCCAGCTGTTCACATTTAAGTGCCTGCATTACTTATAATTCATGGAAAAAGAAAAGAACAATAGATGCTATAATGGCGTCCGAATTAGAGAAAGAAACGAACAAGTGGTGTCAAATTCTAGACCGAGTAATCAATATTACTCTTACTTTAGCAGCTAATAACCTAGCATTTAGAGGCCATAGGGAAGAATTAGGAAGTAATAGTGGGAATTTTCTAGGTATTATTGAGTGTATTTCTAAATATGATCCGGTGCTGCAAAATATTTTAAACAAGCCAAAAGGAAGTCAAAAATATTTAAGTCCCAAAATTCAGAATGATTTGATTCAAGTTCTCTCCCAAAAAGTTGAAATATATATAGTAAGTCAGATAAAAGGCGCACAGTTTTTCTCTATAATTATAGATACTACACAAGATATAAGTAAGATCGACCAAATTAGTCAAGTTTATAGATACGTTACTATTTGTAAAGACGTATGTGGACGACCTATCGAGCTTAAAATAAATGAAAGTTTTTTAGGTTTCAAACAACTTCGCGACCAAACATTTAGTGGAATAGAAGACGAAATAATAAAAGGTATTGAAGAAAGGGGTATGTCTTTGTCAAAATGCCGTGGTCAAGGGTATGACGGTGCAGCAGTTATGTCCGGTATCTATAGTGGAGTAAAAACAAGAATTGAGCAATGGCAACCAACTGCTAAATACGAACACTGCGCAGCTCATAATTTAAATCTTGTCA
>JABUQX010042814.1:15000-16944 GCA_015478945.1 Trachelipus rathkii
TGTGGTATGATGTGAAGTAGTGTTAAGTATGTTTATAATGTATGACTGTGTGTAATAAGGATGATAGCGATTTACTCTCTCTCACTCTCGTTGTATATATATAATAATATTTATATATATATAATATATATAAATAATATAATATATATAATAATACTACTATATATATATATATATATAATATAATGATAATATATACTATATATATATATATATATATATATTATATATATATATATATCATATATATATAATAAAATGCAAAATCGAGATGCGGCTTTTTCTAAACTTATTAATATGGAAAATAACGCTAAATTCCAGAAATTTATGCTATGTATAAGATCTTTTATATGTAAGGACTAAATGTTTATATATTAAAGGGCATTCAGAACGGCGCCAATTTAGTATACCAAGTCTACTCACACTCCCATTAACGAGGCATACAGGGTCGAGTTCCACAGTTCGGTTCAGTGACTGGTAATAGGTCACATTTTTAAATTCCACAAATTCCTTTGTTTATTCTTGTGGCATAGAACTCCGAGAAATTTCCATAAGTGGCGATGACTTCGCACACTAGAAGATGAAGATGTTTGATGGCGCTGCGCATGATGCATATACATGTATGCCAAACGTCTGTGGCATATACAATGGCTAGTAGTATAAAATGACATGCTGTGTGACCCATTCTCAAAGAGGGCAATTGGTTCTAGGATACATGTGAAACTTCCAGAAGAGTACAAGAGCAACTATCATATAATATAAATATATATATATATATATATATATATATATATATATATATATATATATAATATATATATAATTTATTTATTATATATAATATATATATATATATATATATATATATATATATATATATAGTGAAAAGCAAATTTGAAAATAGATTCAATGAAAACTATGGTATAGGGGATTAGGAAGACCTCCTTGGAGAGCACAGACAGATAAAGCAGTTACGGTGAGTGGAATGGGTATAGAGATACGGTGAATGGAACGGGGTAGGAGGGATGGACTGGGATGATGAGGGTGTGTGTGTGTGTATAAGGGTGAGTGTATGTGTCTATGGATGCATTCGTGGATATTAAAATACATTCATGAGTTATAGAAAAACGAGGATGCGAAACAGCGAAAAAAACTATCCGGCGTGGTGCAGTGTGGTGCGGTGCGGTGCTGTGCGGTTCGGTGCGGCTCGGCTGGGCCTTGCGGTTAAGCGAAAACGCGTTGGTGAACTCCGAAACGCCCCTCCCCCCCTTAAGCCTTAAGGGGGGAGGGGGGAAATCCACGAAAAATAAATAAATAAATAAAAAAAATAAAAAATAAAAAATAAAAATAAAAAAAAAGCACTAAAAAACACCCATGAAGGTAGCTGAGTATTAAAAAGCGAGACGGCGAGGCGAAAAAGATGTTGTGATGTGGTGCGGTGCGGTGCAATGCGGTGCGCCAGGGCCTTGGGGGGTGGTCCAATCACGTCGATGACCCCGGAAAACGATTCTACGACCCCGAAAACCCATAATTTGACCCAAAAAACGTCTTAATACGTCAAAATATCAATGTTGCAAAATGTTGCAAATTTTGTTTGCAACATTGCAATTGCAACATTGCATGCAACATTGCTATGTTGCAGGTCGGATGCCAGTTTTCCTCCCTATACTACTATATATATATATATATATATATATATATATATATATATATATATATATATATATATATATATATATATATATATATATATATATATATATATATATATATATATATATATAATATATATTTAATATATAATTATATAATATATATATATATATAATTTAGCTCCAATAAAGCATCCTTAACTATATATATATATATATATATATTGTATATCTATATTATATATATATATATATATATATATATATATATATATATAATATATATATATAT
>JABUQX010042815.1:0-15000 GCA_015478945.1 Trachelipus rathkii
TTATGGCCCCATCTATTCAGTCTCTTAAAATGCGGTGCTTATGATGTTTTCCTAACTCCATTTGATATATGAATGAGTAGTGCATTGTGCCATCTTTATGAGGGCTTTAAAAGCTATAATTTTATTCGGAGGGTGATGCAGTAACAGTTCGAAGGCTTTGAGCGATTAAAGAGTAAGTAAAGGTGAGAAAATGGCCAAGAGCTTTAGATTTCTTGATATTTTTTTTACAACTTTTTTGTTCATTGATCATTTTGCAATATATACATATATATTTCGTTTATTAATACAATTTATGTATAACAAGCAGTGAGAGACTCAAGTTAGGTATTATAAGCTGTATGCTACTATGCATCTGAATTCTTCTTATGATATCTTTGCTACGACTTACATAAATAAGTGATTAAATTATGAAATAATAATTAGTTGAGGAATTGTAAATAAATTAGATCTTACAAATGATGTTTGCTGAACATTATATATTATGGTATATTACAGCTAATAATTATAATTAATATATATCTAATTCTATATATACATATTGTTGGACTGAATTCAAGTCATTTTTGAGAAAGCTCAGTATATAAGTATGAAAAGCTTCTATATGTCTAATAAAAAGAATATATATCTCAAAAAAACCGGTATAAAAATATAAATAGTTTTAATAAATAATCAATTTATATTTATTTTATTATCAATTATTTTAATAAGACCTAAATGAATATCAGGCTGCAAAATCAAATTAAAATAATAGAAATATTAATTTATGATTTAATATTATCATTATTCCTACTTTATATCTAATTTTATTTTTAATTCTTGAATTAATATATTAATTTAATTTAATTATATTTAATTATTATATATTATTATATTATTATTATTTTTTATTATTATTATTTATTAATTATTATTATTATTATTATTATATATTTATTTATATATTATTTATTAATATTTTAATTATTATATAATTGTCTGCTTATTATTATAAATATAATTAGTAATTAAACTTTAAGTGTGAAATAATATATGTATCTTTATTTCGCTTAAACGCGATTATAACAATTTGGATATTTTTATTAATTTTTCTTCCAAATATTCCATTTATTGATTTTATAAGTATTGATTAGGAGTACGATGACCAATCCATAGAAATTAACCACACAAAATACACACACATCACATACACATTTCGTTCTTTAACACTATACACACTCAAACATACCAACACATCAACACACACACACACACTCAAATACTTTAAATTCAATCCAACTTGTGGTGAATTAGTTTTTTATCAATATATTAGTCTTATTTAAGATGAATAAAATTGCCATTTCATTATATATTTATTAAAAACCATCACTCACTACAAACTTGATATAGTATTAATTAATATATATATATATATTATATATATATAATATATATATATAGTATTATATATATAATATATATTATATATATATATTATATATATTAATTAAATATATATATATATATAAATATATATATTATTTAATATATATATATATATATATATTATATTACTATATATATTATATATATTATATATCTATATGAAATAAGATTGATATTTATTATTTGTTGAAATATTATAATTTTCATTTAATGATTTTTCCCACAAAATGTTTAAAAGAAAACATTATTAAAATTATAACAAAATGTTTTTGCTTTTATGAAAATTGTTATACCGAATTAGAGCCGCCTATATATAAAGGCTCAAATATTTAATAATATTATTAATAATAATATTAAATAATTAAATAATAATTAAATATATAATTTTAATAATATTAATATATATAATTAATAAATAATAAAGTAATAAAATTCAATATAATATATATATATTATTATATATATATTAATATATATATATATATAATATAATATAAATTAATTAAATTAAATTATAAATTAAAAATTGCTCTCCATTAATATAAATTAATTATAAAAATATAATAATCCTAAGAATAATAATTTTATTAAAGAAAAAACAATTTAATTAATACATTACATAAATTAATAATAAAAATATAATACTAATATAATAATAAATTAATATAAATGAATTAATAATATTATATAATATAAATAAGTTTAATTAATCTAGTCGGTAATAGAAAGTAACTCATGTATTCTATTACTAGATAGTCTAATCTATAAATAAATCAATAATCGTATAATAATAAAAGGATATGCCTCATATTATGTGATAAGAACTGTAATTTATTATTTATGTAATAATCATATATTCTACACCCAAACCGAACAGGAGAGCTCTGTTATCACCTCGAAAGGTGTAGTAAAATAGCATTACAAAGCATATCTTCTGATAATTAATTTACTGTATAGCTTAGGATATATATAGAATGCTATATAAATAGACCATTATGTTTTACTACCTCAATTGTGTGACATCGAGGAGAGCTCCATTCTTTCGGGCCGCTATAAAATTTGGGAAAATAATTATTTAATATATTTAATATAATTAAAGAAATAATATAATTAATAAATAATTATAATAATATATAATATTAATATAATAATAATTAAATATTATAAATAATAATACATCAATAATAATAATAAATGAATTAAATAATAATAATATATAAATAATAAATAATAAATAATAATAAATAAAATAATAATAATACTAATAATAAATTATTATATAATTAAAAAATAATCTAATAATATATACTATATAAATATAATATATAATAATAAATAATATAATTAATATAAATAGAAATAAAGGTAAAAAATTAACAGTATAAGAAATTAATAACCCACTTCTTTTATTTAGAATAATAACATAATATAATAATATAATAATTAATAATTAACAAATTAATATAAATATAATTAAATATCAATATACACTATATTATAATATTATGATATATAATATAATTATTTAATATTATTTAATAATGTAATAATAAATATATAATTATAATGAATATTATATTTTAATATTAAATACAATTAGTAAATATTATTGAATAAATTAACTTATTAATATATATATATACATTATGATTATGAATATAGTTCGATAAAATACAAAATCAAGTTTCGTGCATTCTGTTTATATGGCTAATTAATAAATATTTCATTAATTATGATTAATATTTAGAATAAACAGTAAAAATAATTATTATAAATGCTTGGTAAATTAAGTAAATTATAATATAATAATAATAAAATTAATTAAAATTAAATACATTATTATAATAATTATTTATAAATTAACAATATATAATTTTATCCATAAATAATTAATCATAATATTTCAATTAAATAAAAGGAAACTTTCCATAACAATAATTATAAATTAATATAAATAATATAATAAAATAAAAATATAATAATAAAATGATAACAATAATAATGAATAATTTATAATTATAAATAATAATAAATAATATATATTAATATAATATATAATATAATATTATAATATTATAATAATATTAAATATAATTCAGGTTTGTGTGATAATAATAATGAATAATATAGTTGTTATTATAAATAGATATTAGTGATGACTCTAATATTAATTCATACTAAAAGATAATACTAATTAATTGATTAATAAAATATTATATTAATAATAATATAATATCCCACCATAAGTTGGATAGGATTCTCTGAAATTAATGCCTACCTGAGAGTTGATGTATAATAATAATAATAATAATAATAATAATAATAATAATAATAATAATAAATAATAATAAAATAATAATATGATAGATAAATAATATAATAATAATAATAATAATTATAGTTGTAATAATTAATAAAAATAATAATAAATAATAATAATAATAATAATAATAATAGATATATATAATAATAATATAATAATAATAATTATTAAATAAATAATAGATAATAATAATAATTGATATTAATATAAGATAATAATTAATATATTTAATATTAAAATAATCATAATAATAATATTATAATAATTAATAATAATTAATAATACATAAAATAATAATAAATAAATAATAATAATAATAATCAATAAATAATAATAAAATAAAATAATAAAAAAAAAAAAATATTAAAAATATTTATTTTAAAAAACACTGTGTAGTGTGTTATGTGATAATTAAATTTCATGTCGTGTGATGATTGTATGTGTGTGTTATGTATGTAGTTGATTAATGAGTTTAATGTGGTGTGTAATTTACCATAAAAATAGTTGACTTCAAATAAAGATTTCCATAAAAAATGTTTTTGCTAATATATCAATAACTATATCGAAAATTACAATCCATACGAAGCAATCGTCTATTTGTTTTAATTGTAAAAATCATATCGATGTTTTTATCTCATAATAATGAAACTCAATAATAATTAGTCAGAATATATTATATACAACTCTTAAAAGATGGGATTTCATCATATAGCTGGTTAATTATATCGAATCAAAGACAAAATATAATATAAAATATTAAATATATATAAAATAATATATTAATATAATAATAATAATAATAAAATAAATATATTATTAAATAAATAATTATTGATTTATTAAAACTCTAATTAGTAAATAAAAAAATATTATGAAATTGATTTAAGTGATATAATTAAAAAACATGATTTAATTATTAATAAATTTATTATATAATATTATAATAAATATTAAATTAATGATAATAATATAATTAATAATAAAAAATGCATAAAATATATTAATTGCGATAACAATAACACAAACAAAAAAAATGATTTTTATTATTATTTTGATGATATTCACATCAAAGTTTGTATTAAAAATATCAAAATAACTAACCATTATTATTATATTATTATTAATTGTTATTTTTTTTATTTATTATTTATTATTATATTATTATTATGTATATTTTTATTATTATTCCTCTTCTGCAAAATATTGAATAACTTTAAGTTGAAATATATTTCTGCAAGTTCATATCACATTATTGGGCGTTTCTCGTAATTTTTCGTTCAGATGTTTCCTTATTTTGATTATAAGAATTTTTTTGATTTATTTGAATATATTATGGAATACACACACATACACACACACACATTACACACACACACACATACAACATTCAACACACACCACACACACACACACACACACACACAAACGTTCTCACCCAATCCTATCTCCTGGGATTTTATGGCCATTATTAGTATTTACCTATATGTCAACCCACAAAGTTGGATTGAAATTTTTTAACGTTGTGTTGAATTAAATTTGGTGTTGTGTGTAAGGTATGCGTGTGAAATTAAATTAGAAGTAGTTTTTGTGTGTGTGTATGTGGGCTGTGTGTATGTTGTGTGTGTGTATGTGTTTGTATTTGGATAATATATTACATAATAAAATCAAAAAACTCTTCTTATATCAAAATAAGGAAACATCTGAACGAAAAATTACGAGAAAATCCAAATTTTCTAATATGAAACTTGCAGAATATATTTCACTTAAAGTTATTCAATATTTGCAGAAGAGGAATAATAATAAAATAATAATGAATAATAAATAAATATAATAATAATAATAATAACATAATAATAATAATAATAATAATAATAATAAAATAATAATCAATTTAATAATTTAATAATAATAATAATAATAATAATTAATTTAATTAATAAAAAATAAATGATAATATAATAATAATCGTGGGAGGGTTTTGTTGTATATTTTTAATTCGTTTTCACCTGATTTTTTATTCCTTAGAAAATATATAAAATAAAAATATAAGATGTATTTTTTAAATTTTTATTTACCGGTTTTTGAGATACTTTTATTGACATAACAAACACTCTGCTTTCTTTATTGAACTACCAATTCGTCACATATTGTAGGATTGAAGTACTATAATTTAATTAACTGAATTGCGAAGATGTCTACGAAAATTTCCACTAATTTTTTAAAGTTACATTATTACCAATGCAACTTCATAAAATTTCTTTAATTTGAATTATTTATTTATTGAAACTAGCAGAACAAATCAGTTATATGCAGCTGCACCGCATATTACCACTTTTAGTCTCATCAATTGTCTAATCAGAAATAATTTAGAATTGTTAGAATTAATTAATAATCTATATTCTAATTAAACTGAATGCGAAGATATATTAGTGCTCTCAAAGTTTTTAAAAAAAATAGTACATTTCAGTCACATACAAGTTCCTAAATTTGATTGAGATATTTATTTCGAGAGAAGGTACTCATTTTATTCAAATACGATCAGCTTTAATTAAAAGTAGTGGAGCCAGAGTCATGCAATTGTATTAGATACCTTTCCGAGACCAGCAGTATAGTCGAATCATCAAATGATATTTGCGGCTTACAGTCTAGTCATAGAAACAGCTCCCACTTCAACACAAACTGTGGATTATGATAGACCTTGTACCACTCGTGCATCTGACCTAGACAAAATTGTTCAACAGATTGTAGTCGAAGAACCAGTTAGTTATCAGTACTAGATAATTGGCCCTAGTATTTATTATTTTCCTAGTATTTATATTGGAGTGTGAGTTTACCTTTTTCTTATTTGTGGACAAGCGATAACCCACAAGGTACAATTCAGACTAAAGATCATGGTCAGTTCAGGATCAATGTGGACTGGAATTATAGGTGAGTGTCCGGTAAAACTTATGGTAAAAGACAATATCTATATGGTGTTCATATTAAACACAATTCCGAACCTTCGAATATAACTCATTAACCGGACATAAGAACCTGTTCACACTTCGCCAGCTGCATGTTCAGTAAATAAGGGGCGCTCACACTTATATGGAGTACGCGTAGCATAACTGGGGTGGTTCCATTCACGTAACTTCTTTAAAATGAATGAAGTTAACGTCATTTTGTCTAATTAACTCTCCCCCTTCACAATAATTCTTTCTAATCACTATCAAACTCATGCATAAGTCTCCCAATTACAATGGAAACATCTCTTCTTAAGTTAAATTTCTCCTCCGTGGAGATCTCACGTGACTAGTCTCCACATAGGCTTTGATGCTCATTTTCTCACGTACATTACCTGTAAAGTCTGAGGTTCCTTCTCTTCCTTTATTTTCCAAATTATTTTGCCCAATCACACTTACAAACGCCGTGTGCTAGAGAATGTTGCCCTTTGACCTTTTGAGGTTTGATTCAAACCGAATTCGATTTCCTCATACCCTGGTTAGTTTAATATAATGTCTTTGGTAACATATATATAATATATATATATATATATATATATATATATAAATATATATATATATATAATATATATATATTATATATATTATATTAATTATTATATTTATATATATAAATATTTGTATTATATTATATATATATATATATATATATATTATAATATATATATATTAATATATATATTTATAATATATCTATTATCTATATATGATATATATATATAATATATATAATATATATTATATGTTTGTTTACTACTATAAGTACTCAATATATATATATATATATATATCTTATAATTGCTTGTTGGAAAAAAAAGGCTAAAAATTGGTGGTTATTTTTTTATTTTTCTATGTATATATCCGATGACAAAATCCTATGAGCGTTTACAGTAGGTTAATGATGAGTTCGCTTACGTTTTCAGAAGATTTTAAACTTTAAAATTTCTTTAATTAGCTTCTTCGTATTGCAACCGTTCTTGAAGCGACTGCTGGCAGACTTATGCATATTGTGTAAAAAAAAAATAAAATACCTTCTAAAGTGGAAATAATTCCAAAATTTTAATCAAAAACAACCATTCTTCGGTGAAAGGATCCTAACTGATAGCCGATAACTATACCTATATATATATATTATCATATATATATAAATATATATAAGTATATATATATATATATATAGTATATATATATATATATTATAATAATATTTTCGAAGAAAGTAAATAAGTAATACCATAACATATAGAAGCTCATAAAATGACATAAAGTTATCCTTAAATTAAGAAAATAAATTATAAATTATCAAGAAGTTTCTAACTAAATAATTCATTTCTCCTGAATTAATGGGTAAAGTTCTTGCAATAAATTAGGAAAAAATATAAAATTTAAATAAAACTATTATAAATTATAATTGATATTATATATTAATTTATTTAAAATATAGTTTAAAAAATTATTCAATAGACTTAATAAATACCTACGCATATAAATAAGTTTACTAATATTGGTAGGTTTAAATAAAAGATTTTTATAATGATATTATTATTTATTATTATATTATTATTTTATTATTTTATTATTATAATTATTTTTGTTATTTTATTAATTATTATTATTGATTATTAATTATTATTATATTATTATTATTATTATTATTATTATTAATTAATTATTATGTATTATTATATTATTATTATTCATTATATAATTATTTATTATTATTATTATTATTATTATTATTATTATTATTATTATTATTATTATTATTATTATTATTATTATTATTATTATTATTATTATTATTATTATTATTTAATTATTATTATTTTATTATGTATGTATATTCATCGATTATTATTATTAGTATTATTCATTATTGTTTTTATTATTATTATATTTATTTATTCATTATTATTATTATTAGTTATTATTATCTATTATTAAATTAATTATTATCTATTATTATTATTAGGAATTATTTTGAATTATAAACTAATTATTATGTATTATTATTTGTATTGATAATGCATTTTTATTTTCAATTATTGTATCTATTGAATAATAATATAAATAACAATAAATTATTATTATTTATTTATTATTATTATTATTATGTGGTTCCTGTTTATATTATTATTCTAAATTATAGGATTATCATTTTTAAAAATTTTTATAATCATTCATTATTAATTTGAATTAAAATTATTTAATTATTATTTTTAATTATTATTAAATTTTTATCATCAAGAATTTTTCCAAAATTTTCATCGCCCCATTTGAACTAATTTTTTTTTTCCGAATGAAATAAGGACTCGCGAAAATAATAATAATATATATGAATAATAAAAGTAAAAATAAAAATAATAAAATAAAATAATAATAATAATAATAAAAATAATAAATGTAAATAATAATATAATAAATAAAATATAACAAAAATAATAATAATAATATAATAATAATAATAATAACAATAATAAATAATCATAATAATAATAAAATATATAATATATTAATAATATAAATAATTAATAATAATAATAATCAATAGATACTCATCCTTTAATTCTGCCGATAGAGCTAAATTAGCGTCTTCAAAATGAAAATTAGATTCATATTATAATATTATTAATCTTGTGCATTTTGAAACTGGGAAATTTCTGTAATCCAGAATTGAAGTCTGTTAGAAGGATTGTACACAACAATTAATATTGTAGAAATAATTATTAAGAGCTTACATAATGTCATTATAACACATTCGTATATATATGTATTATAGTAATATATTATTAATAGTATATATATTATATATATTATATATTATATATATATATATATATATATATAATATATATATAATAGTATATATAATTATATAATTATATATTATAATATATATTATATAATATATCTAGATTACCACTCACGGTTGGTAACTTTTCAAAGAGAGGCCAGATATAACCCGAAACTTAACTCAAGGACAACGAAATTGCAATCATTGTTTCGATATTTCATTTTCTTTCCATTAGCATTTTAACTTAATAACATTGTCACTCAATTATGGAAGTAAACTTTCTTCGTCTCCACGAGTTTACAAGCTGAATATAAAAAAATAAAACGTGTTCCTTTTTTTTTGATTTGAATGAAAACAGAAAGAAGAAGAGAGGGTTAGCATCTATTCACATGTTCATACTTGTGTTAATTAAGTACTACAGTGTCAACAGCTTGTCTGGGGTGGTGGGGACCACCTCAGTAAGCTAAAAAAATCTAATTTGAATCGAACCTTTGACTTTCTTGGTGAATATCTTGCAGATTTTCTCCCTTCATCAAGCATAAAATTTTTTTCGTAATCACTACAATCTGTCTAGCAATGGCAACTAGAGATAATTGCGCATTAATGTGCATAAGCTTAAAATAGAGATATTTGCCAAGTAGAGTTAACTAATAGAGAAATTAGAATATATTGCATAATATTTAATATCTTGGTTTGCTGTTGACATTTTGCCAGCATTTCGGTAAAAGACTGATGTTGGACGATGCTCTCCAATTGATTTAGCTATAATACGAAAGAGTTCAAATAACTGCCATCCGGAAGAGTTTCAAATAACGTAAATCTCTCGAAGGGTCCCAATTCTTTAAGAGTAACTAACGTTGTTTTTTATAGAATTTATAACAAATCAGTTTACCCCAATAGCTCAAAGGAAGATCTGTTATTAGATTCATATATTAAGGTGAAGATTGAAGATACGTTTCTTAAAGCTTTCAAACTATCTTCAGTATCTACAGTAATTTCAGTCACTGAGGAATTTATACATAAACAATAAAATTACATGATACTTCTAGGGACCTTCTTGGATGAATTATTATCTAACCTAACTTAGACCTTTTCCTTTAACCTCGCAAACTAATTAAATGTTTTAGGGCAGGCTTCCCGAAGCTATTTTAATTCTTGGGGTGGGATGGGGTGGGATGAGGTAGGGTGGGGTGAGGTGGGTTGGGGTGGGGAGCGGTGGTATGCGGGTGGGGGTGGGAAAGTGGGGTGGGAGTTTAACTTCAGTAACTAAGTTAGTTGAATCATGCTTTAATAATGAAAATTTTATTTGTTCTAAAGTAGGCATGCATTTTTATTAGTGAGTTTTTGTTTTTTTTTTTTTTTTTTTTTTTTTTTTTTGAAATAATAAGAAATATATGTCCAATGTAAATAATCTATAATATAATATAATTATATAATATATTATAGTAATATATATATATATATATATATATATATATATATATTATATAATATATATATATATATATATATATATATATATATATTATAATTTATTATACTATTTATTATTATATATTAATAGATATATATATATATATATAGTATATATATAATATACAGTATAATTAATATATATATATAATATATATAATATATATATAATATATATTAATGTATATATAATATATATATATATATATATATATATATATACTATATATATAAATAATATATACATATATATATTTATATATATATATATATATATCATATATAATTATATATATATATATATATATATATAATATTATATTATATATAATATATATAACAATATATAATATATATATATATATCTATATATAATATTATATATATTATATATATAATTATAAATATTATATAATATATATATATATATATATATAATATATAGTATATATCATATATTATATATATAATATATATATATAAACTATAAATATATATATTATTATTATATATATATATTATTATAATATAATATATATATTTAAAATATATATATATATATATACTATATATTATATATAATATAATTTAAATAATTAATTAAAAAAATAATATAATATATAGTAATATAATAATATAAATTATATAATATAATATATATATATATATATATATATATATATATATAAATATAATATCGATTATATATATATATATATATATTAAATAAATTTATATATTATTATATATATATATATATAAATAATATTATAATAATATATATATATATATATAACTATATATAATAAATCTATATATATATAATATATAATATATATATTAATAATAATATATATATATATTATAATATAGATATATATATTATAAATATATATATATCATATAATAATATATATTTAATATAAATATATATAAAGTTATAATATAAATATATATAATATATATAATATATATATATATAAATAATAATTAATTATATATTATATATATAAATATATTATATATATATATATATATAATTATATAATATATATTCTTAGGTGTCAAGTCGAGCCGCCGAGAAAAATAGATAATAGTATGAAATTACGAATTAAACTATAAAATCTAATAAATAATAATAATATTATAATAAATAATAATAAAAAATAATAATAATAATAATCATAAAAATATAAATAAAATAATATATAAAATAAAAAACAATATGACGATAACAATTAACAATAACAAGTAACAATAAACAATAACAATAACATAACAATAACAAAACAATAAACACGAATAACAATAACAATAACAATTACAATAATAATTAATATATAATAATAATATAATAATAATAAAATTATGAATAATAATAAAATAATAATAATAATTAATAATAATAATAATAATCATAATAATAAATAATGATATAATATACATAATAAAATATATAATAATAATAATAATAATAATAATAATAATAATAATAATAATAATAATAATAATAATAATAATAATAATAATAATAATAATAATAATAATAATAATAATAATAAAATAATAACTACACAAATAAATAATAAAATAATAATAATAGCACAAAAGAATAATAAATAACTACAAAAGAATAAATAAAAAAAACCAATGGATAAAGATAGATTGATACATAAAATATATTAAAGGAAGAGAGTCATAAAAGATAAAAGAAGCAAAGAAGAGTCTTTCGGAAAGGATTGAAGATCCTCCAAGGTGAATATTTGTGGATTATGGAGACATATCAAAGAAGATTGATTCTCATGCAAATGAATCTGAAATTGACACTATCACATAACAATATGCAAACTGGATACTTGATATATATAGATAATATATATATAATAATATATTATATATATTATTATATATATATTATATTATATAAATAATATATATATAATATATATATAATATATAATAAATATATTATATAATATATATATATATATATGATATATATGATATATATATAAATATATAGAGAGAGGAGAGAGAGAGAGTAAGAGAGAGAGAGAGAGAGGAAGAGAAGAGAGGAAGAGAATGAGAGAGAGAGAAGAGAGAGAGATAACTCAGGACGTAAATTTAATGCACTCACCGTTAAATATACTAATTTAATACTCTCCATATCGGTGAAACTGTAGGCTTTTAAATTTTATTTTAAATGTTTGGTTTTATTTGGTTTCATGACAACCAACTCGATACATGGGGATGTTGGCACAGTGGTTTATAGATGTTAATAACACGTAAGATGTAACGAACAGTGTTGTGAGGGAATTAAATTGCATATAAGAAAAAAAGAAAAAAAATTTGGGATATTGAATGTGAATTTTATTACATCCAAATCCAACAATTCGCTACTGAAATTGCAATGTGGGAAATGCAGCTAACTAAGGTGTCTAATAATGGGTCACCCTCTAAAGACTCTTCCAACTTCCTGTCAGCGATTTCGATAAATTGATGAAATATCGTGGAGATGGTTCTCTGCGGGATTTTGCCTCATATTCTTCGGAAGTCAAGTAGATTTTCAGCTCCTGATGTGGACGGAGAATATTCACGGCGAACCCTACCCCCAAATCCTAACATTGTCCAATGGTAATTCGTCAGTCCGCGGCCCTGCGGCAGGAATGGGAAATGGCCAGGAGCGCTGATTCCTACCTGTTGTAGGTACCTGATGGATCACTTTGCAGTGGTGGTGTGTTGGGTTGTCCTGGGTAACAAAAAAGGGAAGTGCCAATGAGGGCGTGAATTCGCCTAGCAGTACTCTTGGGAGTGATGTCTTTCAGCCGTCTAGCGTTCTCTGTTCACGATATTGAAAATGCCGGTGGGGCAGCTCCCAATAATGACACCGAGACCGACCAATACAAGCACGAGCCCGACCTCCAAATGGAATCATGGAGCTATTTGCAAGGCAGAAAAGCCTCCCTGTCGTCTCTCAAACTTCCGACGCCATTTCTGGTCCGATGTTAGAGCTGAGAACCTCCGACTCTCTATGAAGAGAATTCTTCGCCATTGCGCGGTGTCCATTCTTCTTTCCCTACGCTTGTGAAAAGCAATCTGGCAACCGATGCTCCGACTTGGTCAGGTGAAAGGCCGATGGCAGACCTTCTAGCACGGTATTCCACATTCATTCAGTCGTCTTCTCACTGTACGGTCGGAAATGGCACATGTCTGACCTCACGGAGCCTGTGTTGTAGTTGTACGCTTGTTTGGGAACAGCACGAAATGCATCGCCAGAGACAGGGAATCTACAATCTTTTCTCTCTGATGTCGCCTGGGGCGACGCTATGAACCATATGTCGTCTACAGGATTTGTGCTGTGGAGGCTCCTGAAAACCGACAAAGGATTCGACTGACCATGCGATGGTTTACCAGAGTTGCTGAGGGCCACCTGCTCTGTAAGCCTGCTCCGACAGATGAGATAACTCTTATGGCATACGTTCCTCTTCTCTGAGTTGTGGTCTTTTTTCCATTGTGGCATCCTTGTCCAAGGCTACGACTTACAGCATCAGGGTTGTTTTTTTGTTTAGTTAGTTGCATGGTGTCCTGTGATCTTTGTTCCTAATATGGGTACTTGTTCGGGATTTCGTAATTTGAAGTTGGGCGTCTTTATTATTATGCTGAATTTACTTTTCTCTATCCAGTGCATTACATTACGGTATATCCACCCCTCAACGGTGTTAGGTAATGACCCAAATAAACTAAACCCTATCCACATTTTCCCGTATGAAACAGGTTTAATTTATAGTTTACGGGTGAAGTATAATTATATTATATATATTAATAATATATATATATATTATATAATATATATGATATATAATAGATATATATATATAATATATATATAATATATATATATATATTTAATATATATATATGATAATTATATATAAAAATTATTTTACTATATATAATATTATTATGAAATAAATTTATAAAATTAT
>JABUQX010042816.1:0-7500 GCA_015478945.1 Trachelipus rathkii
ATTTAAGGGTGACTACGAGACAATCTTGTTTGACCAACGCTGAATTCTTGGTTATCTATTGGAGAGGTCGTTATATTATGTTGATAAATACCCGCCTTTTTAGGTCACTGTTCCCCTAATAGGTGCGATTGACACTGATTGCATTCAATATCTGTATGTGCAGGAAATATGCTGAGTTGAGTTGCGGGAGGGATAATATTGTTCTTGATAACATTCTCCCCAATTTCTTAACACTTTTTACAGGTTTAACACTGTTTGGAATCAGTTTCTTGTATGTATGATGATTATCGGTGGGGATGTTTAAATAGACGAGTTCTCCCGGGCGGTCTCCCTCCTCCTCCCTCACTGAGTAAAGAATCCTTCTGGCTCTGGCATGGGCCCTGTGGAAAATGTGTCCAGGGTAATGTAACTTGGTAAAAGTGCTCTGTATTATTTTCAATTGTGAATCTATTTTGGTGGGACTACATATGCGGTAGGCCCTGAGAATCTGGGACGAGACTATCCCAACCTTTGTGGATAGTGTATGGGTAGAATACCAGTTAGTATAAGAGTCGGTATTCGTATATTTCCGTGTGACGTCTGTGCTCGTGGACCTTTGACATGCCTTTTCATATATTAAAACAGCTTACCATAATCGTCACAGATCATAACTACATCCACTTCAACAACCGGTTCTCCAAACAACGATACGACCTACCCATGGGTTCACCGCTGTCACCAACCATCAGTAATCTCTTCATGGAGATGTTTGAACAAAAAGTCGTTTTTGAACACAACACATATGGCAATATTTTTTGGAAACGTTACGTGGACGACATTTTTGTTATTATACCTGACTCTATGGACCCACAAGCACTTCTCGATCATTTAAACAATCAGATTCCAACCATAAAGTTCACAATGGAATTTTCCCGGAACTGTTCTCTCCCATTTTTGGATGTTCTGGTCCAGATTGAGGAGGGGGGAAGGGCGAGCACAGACGTCTACCGGAAACCTACGCATACAGACTCTTATACTAACTGATATTCCACCCATACACTATCCACAAAGGTTGAGACAGACTCGTCCCAGATTCTCAGGGCCTACCGCATATGTAGTCCCACCAAAATAGATTCACAATTGAAAATAATACAGAGCACTTTTACCAAGTTACATTACCCTAGACACATTTTCCACAGGGCTCATGCCAGAGCCAGAAGGACTCTTTACTCAGTGAGGGAGGAGGAGGGGGACCGCCCGGGAGAACTCGTCTATTTAAACATCCCCACCGATAATCATCATACATACAAGAAACTGCTTCCAAACAGTGTTGCACCTGTAAAAAGTGTTAAGAAATTGGGGAGAATGTTACAAGAACACCAACATTCTCCGCCGACTCCAACTCAGCCCATTCCCTGCACATACAATATTGAATGCAATCAATGTCAATCCACCTATATAGGGGAAACAGTTGACCTAAAAAGGCGTATTTATCAACATAAATACGACCTCTCCATAGATAACCAGAATTCAGCATTGGTCAAACACAGATCGTCCCTTAATCATTCTATTGATACCAACCGTCACAACATTCTACAAATTAACTCCAATACATCTTATCGTAAATTCACAGAGAGTTTCCTCATCTTTAACTGCAAGAACCGGGCCATGAACAACATGGAAGGAGAAGTAAAATTTGACACCATTTTGAACAACATTTTGCTGACGGACAAAAAATGGCAACTCATGGCTGACAAAATCAAATCTCCATCAACCAACTAGACCGCTACGACTTTGAATGAGTTTTCGCTCCCAGTTACTACGATCTTTCTCAGACGATTGAACAAAGTGCAACCCAAGCACAGAAAAGCTTTGTGTTTATAATTTTTTTCTTAAATTTTGTGTTTTTTATGTAAATTGTTAAAATAAAGAATAGGTGCTCAACAGCTGTTTAAGTAATGGCATTTGAAAGTTTAATTTTAAATTTAGTTAAGCAACTTTTATATATATATATATAAAAATATTTATATAATATTATATATATATATATAGTATAGATATATATATATATATATATATTAATATATATATAATTATATATATATATATAATATATATATATATATATATATATATATTCAGGAAATTAAAGTGATCCCAAGATTAATTTTTCTTTTTCAAATTTCAGGAAATACTGATGAACATTTATTTCTCTATAATGTTCTTTACGTCGTCAATTGTTGCTTTTGCTAAAGGCTTTGCGGGGCAACTTTATAACCACTTGGCGTCTTTGTTTCTCTTCTGTAGCACTTGTTTGGTGTGGATGTTTATTTCGCTTTAAGAAATGCAGAGAGTTTTCGCGAATTTCTTCTCAACAGAACTCGACAAAACTCCTCCGGCGCACGTTCCATCCACCAGTAATAAACATGAACACTGCTGGAGCATTTCCTTCGTCAGTAATAAATCCAAGCTTTCAAGATACAGGCCCTTCAGTTATTTCACATAATAATTACCAATAATTAATATATATATATATATATATATAATATATATATATATATATAATATAAAAATATATTCAACAAATATATCTATGTAGATTTGTTATGTGGTAGTAAACATAGATTTATATATATATATATATACATAACATATATAATATATATATATATATATATATATATATATATATATATATATATATATATATATATATATATATATATATATATTATATATATATATATATTTTATATATAATATACTATATATATATATATATATAAATATATATATTATATAATATATATATATATATATATATATATATATTATATATATATATATTATATATATATATATATATATATATATATATATATATATATATCAATCAGGCTTGGGTTCAAGTACAAGTATTTGTAATTGCACTTAAATACATTTTTTGGAGTACTGCTACTTGTACTTGTTCTTGAAGTATCTAAAACCCAGTGCACTTGTACTTGCACCTTTTGTACTTGAAATTTGTCAAAGTTACTTTGCAAGTACTTTTGGCATTTTTAACTTGTCAATATATTTTTTTTCATTTTCCTACGTATTGATATTATTTCTTATATATATATGTATTCTAAATAAATTTCCATTTACTAATATAAAGTATGGTAAATCTGCAGGTATAGATGAAATTACGGGTGAAATGATCAAGAAAGGAGGCGAGATATTGATTGATTTTGTTGGGAGTTGTGTAACAAAGCGATTATGGAAGGTATAGTTCCGAGGGATTGGAGGAGAGCAAAAATAGTACCCTTATTTAAGGGTAAAGGGGATAAGGTAAGTGTAGGTATTATAGAAGAATTAGTTTATTGAGTGTTGTAGCGAAGATATATGCTAGTATTTTGGTAAAAAGAGTGCGTCGTGTGACTGAAGGACTGATTGGTGAAGAACAAGGTACGTTTAGAAGTGGTAGAGGATGTGTGGATCAAATCTTTACATTGAAACAAATGATTGAGAAAATGAGGGAGAAGAAGAATAAATTGTTTTTAGCTTTTTTTTATTTTCAGCAGGCGTATGATAGGATTAATAGGGAACTCTATGGAAGGTGTTAGTGATATATGGTGTTGGTGGTAAGCTTCTGAATGGAATAAAAAGTATGTATAATGATAGTGAAACGTGTGTAAGAATAAAGTCGTTAAGTGAATTGGTTTAATTACTAATGGCGGTGTGAGGTGTTATGTCTCCTTGGTTATTCAATTTGTATATGGATGGGGATATGAAAGAATTAGAGGTGAGTGGCATGGGATGGTGTTAGAATGATGGAGAATGGAAGAGAGAGGAGGATTCCCTACTTATTATATGCGGATGATTTGGCTTTGTGTGGTGAATCCAAAGAGAGTTTAAAAAGATTGGTAGAGAAAGATTTGGCAGGGTGTGTAAAAGGAGGGGTTTGAAAGTAAACGTAGATAAGAGTAAGGTTATGGTTGTGAGTGAGGACAGTCCTCGGTGTGAAGTTATGTTAGATGGTGAGCAGCTGGAAAAAGTGTCGAGTTTAAATATTTAGGATATATGTTTGGATGAATAGGGAGAACTGATGATGTAGAGTGTAGTAGGAAAGTTGTGAATGGCAGGAAGGTGGGCTGGTGCAATGAAATCGTTGGTGGATGTAAAAGGACTAAGTCTTTAGTGCGCTAGGGTCTTGGGTCTTACATGAGGGTATGTTATTACTTGTGTTAATGATTGATATATATTATATATATGTTATATAATATATATATATATAATAATAATATATATATATATATATTATATATACATGAGGGTATGTTATTATCTGTGTTATATATATATATATATATATATATATATATATATCACACAAAACATTATAAACGGCTTAAACAAAACTCCTTCCCACAGAACAATACTACTAGCCATAGACATCAGTAAAGCATTCGACACAGTACCCAGACACATTCTCATCCAAAAAATCCTAAATACCCCCATCCCCAATAATTACAAAAAATTGCTAGCCAATCTCGTATCTGGATGCACTGCACAGGTATCCAGCAAACACCAGATCTCAAGAACCGTAAAATTGAGAAACGGAGTCCTTCAGGGTATCATCCAGTCCCCATTCCTGTTTAACTTCTTCACAGCTGACATCCCCACCCCTCAATCTCCCAATTCACATCTTATAACCTATGCAGATGATATAACCATAACCATACCAGACCCCTCTGTACCCACCGCTACTACTCACACTCAGGCTTATCTAAACCAACTAGAAGCCTGGCTGTCTTCCAACAGAATGTCAGTCTCTGCCGAGAAATCATCAATAACCCTAATCACCACTGACAGACACCTATCATCATTACACCCAGAAGTAGCTCTAAGTAACTCCATCATCCCCTAAACAAAACACCTAAAATACTCGGTATAACCTTTGACACACACTTTACCTTTACACCTCACATCTAAAACATCATAAACACAGCAAATAGAAAACTAAATGTCCTACGAACTTTATCCCTACACAATTTCAGCAATGAAGCAATCACACTGACAACTACATACAAACAATTTTCAAGAACCACAATCAACTATGGATCAACAATCTGTTACCCTCTAATCTCAACAACTAACAAACAAATTACAAAGAATCCAAAATACTGCCCTTAGAACTATCACAGGCTGCCTGGAAACTATTCCAATTCAACATCTTCATGAAGGAACAAAAATTCTCCCAATCCAGGATCATCTAGACATGTTAGGGACGCAATTCTATGCCTGGGCTCTCGACCTTACCCATCCATGCCATAACTTCCTACAAGATCACACAATACACCTATTAAAATCTCCTCCCTCCTCCAGTGCCTTCTATTATGGACAACTCTTCAGAACCACCCCCCCTCCAAACAACACATCTCTCTCAAAACATATTCACACAAACCTTACACAGCAATACCTCAACAACCTTCCACCAAATCACCTTATAAATTCTCGCCCACCGGGAATATCAGCAACATAGAATACTCTCCCACGAGAGATGCGAATCTCACTACCCAGATTGAGATCGGGGCATCATCCAGACCTCCAGGAATACAGGCACAGGTTGCAACTCCAAGGCGCAACCTCTCCACTCTGCCGAAGATGCCTAATAGAGGCTGAAACAACCGATCACCTCCTTTTAAGATGCCCCCTACTCACCCCCTACAGAACACTCCATCAAATTTCCTCCCTGAGAGACCTGTGGCTTCGCCCGGTGGAGGTCGCTGGGTTTCTGGAGATGACATGGACCCCCAAATAAGAGGGACAAGCAATAAATAATATATATATAATATATATATATAATATATATATATATATATATATATAATATATATATATATATATATATAATATATATATATATATATATATATTATAATAATATATAAGTTTTCATAAAGTACTTGTTCTTGATACCATGTGGCATGTACATTGATCAAAATTCTAAGAGCTACTTGACTTGAACAATTCTGAGTACTTGTTACTTGACAAATGTACTGAACCAAGCCTGATATATATATAATATTGATATATATATATATATATATATATATATATATATATATATATTAATATATATTATATATTATATATATATATATAATATATATATATATTATATATATATATTATATATATATTGATAAAAAAACTGCACTGCTCGCAGTATTGATAGGTATTGATAAAAATACCCCTTTAAGCATTTCACCTTGCTGGGAATCGAACCTGGACCCTAGCAGATAAACGTGGATGTGTTTGACCACTACGCCACGATGAGCTAAAAGAAGAACACGACAATACTTCCTATTGGTGAAATATATTTGTACCCAAGTATTTTAAGTTCAGTAGGAGCTCTTTGGCATAAAGTTTTATTCACCTGCAATCCAAGTGTTTACTCTTCGTCAAGGTTTCCTCAATAAAAATAAAATATGTGTATCTTATGTTGAACATTTATTTGCAGCTGTACAGAAACAATCATTTAAATACGAATCAGGAGATGTCCAATATATATATATATATATATATATATATATATACATATATATATATATATATATATTATATATATACATATTTGTCTCTTTACGTGTATATGGAACATGCAATATAGTTTTCTTTATCAGGAATAGAAGAAAATCAAGGGCTTTATAAAACATTCTTTATTCAATACAAAATTTATCAACGTTTCGAGAAAATACTTTTCTTATTTTTAAGATCTGTAATGAATTAAACTTAATTATTAAATAAAAATTATGATGCCAAATGTATCATTGAATGTGAATTTAAATTTAAAATTAGTAACAAAATTTATAATAAAAAAAATGGTAATGCTTACCATTAAATAAATCTATTTGTTTATATGATGAATAATTTCGGATTACAATATCATTGTTTTTATTAAACAGACATTTATGTTTACAGATAGAGTAAGAGTTGTTATGGTAAAAAGGATTCCAGAATTCGTTAATCGTACCAATTGGTTGTTTTGAGAGGAAATTATTTTGAAATTTGAAGGATTTAATTGATGGTGATATTTTAAAGCGTGTTCTCCGATGCTTGGTTCGATAGGTTTATGTTATATTAATTTCCATGAGCGGGGTGATACCCTATGCAGCTTTCCACTCGTAAGTTCGATAAGTTGACGCATTTTAATTCTCAACATAATGGCTGGGGCAATCATTACTATATATTTGATATACGATTGAGCAAGCGTAAGGAGTCTGGAATTTGTCCTTATGATTTAAAATTATAATGATCTTTTTGTTAGACGTGAATATCGGAATAGTTTATTTGGAGGAAGGTTATTTTCTCAATTTATTTAAACGGTGATGAAGTGAAAATTTCATGTATAATTTTGGGGAGCTATTTAAACGGTAATCTTTTGTAATATTCAAACCTTATAAAGGTCAAACCGTGATGTTATTAAAAAATAGTGATTACATCTTCCAAATAAACAATTTACTCTCAGATTCATCA
>JABUQX010042816.1:17500-52979 GCA_015478945.1 Trachelipus rathkii
TCATCAAAATAATTTTTTTTTTCATAAAACTTTATTAATGAAAGATTTAAGAGTATTGAAACTATGTTATTCATACTCCACATCATTGAAAACATATATAAGGATACCAATATTATGGTGCTAACTACATGTTTACTAACTCTGCACCGCACCCGCCCAGCACCAGTGTCGGTACCAACACCCCCACTGACTCATTTGCTCTGTCATACGAGATTTCTTTTTATTTCTTCTTCCATCTTTCTCGGAAACGCACTCTGTGCTTTTCTTCTAACTCCTGCTCCAGCACCGGCTCCGACTAAATTCTCCGGCTCATTTGCTCCGTCATATGAGACTTCTCCTTTCTCCTCTTTCTTTTTCTTCTTCTTCTTCTTCTTTTTTCTTTCCTCCATATTCCTTCGTCTTCTTCTAAGCTTTTCTCCTTTTTTCAGCTGGAACACCCTCCACGGTCCCTCAAACTCATTTTGGGGTTCTGAAACCCTAAAAAATGAGTTCTACACCATTGAAAACATAGATGTAGACACCTCATTTGTCCTAATATGTGGTTGGAGCCAGAATTCTAATCTGACTCCGCAGGTCACCAACTCCGGCTCCGGTCCGGGCCATATGATCGGCACTTTAATTTAACATCAGCACCTCTATTTTCGTCATTCTCTTTTATAGGCCAACCAAATTTCAGCCTTTCAAAGTTCCATTTTAATGTTTTGGGGTCAGCACCTCCCTTCCCCATGTGCGTAGCGCCACGATACAGCGTCTATGACTATGTTACCCCATATAAAGAAGGTATGCCAAATTTGAAGAAGATACGATATTTCTAACCCACCCATTGCTAAGGTATGTTTCTTATGTTTTTCCAAGCTGGCTCCGCAATCGGCTTCGGCTCCGGCCCATATGCTTCACCATTTAATTTAACATCGCCACTCTATTTCATTCATTCTCTTCTATATGCTCACCCAATTTCAGCCTTCTAAGTCCATTTTTAGGTTTTTCTGGCCAGCACCTCCCTTTCCCTCATGGACGTAGCGGCATGAAACATTGGATACAACGATGTTGATCCATATAAAGAAGTCTTGCCAAGTTTAAGCAGGATACGATTGTCTCTGAACACGTTCCGTTGCTAGTGTATGGCTTTTTGGTTTCATTCGAGGTCGAATGAAACCATATAAATGACTCCAAGCTGGAGCCATGCGGACTCTGGCGTTCGGGAAAGTAACCATGGAAATCTCATTTTTGATACGTTTGACTACTGTTTTGGACGAAGGGTAAGCCGGCCACGCAAAACGCGTGTTGATGCGTTCTAAAACCGCAACGGTTGAAACGAGCCGCTCGGCAACAGCGGGAATCGACTCGGCATACCTCAAAACATACTAGTCAACACCAAGCTCGGCTCTGTAGCTCGAGAAATAAAAAAAGTTGCATAGGTGCATTAGAAAAGGGGGGTAAGGGTACTAACTCATACTAAACCATGGTAGGAGTGATTCAATTCCATCATAAACCACGGGAATCGATTCACCAGCATCGATTATATACTATTCGATGCCTATATCGGGTATATTCCGTGACATACGATATACCATGCAAGAAGCATTAGAAAAGGGGGCAGGGTACTAAACCATGGTAGGAGTGCTCCGATTACATTATAAACCACGGCAATCGATTTCTTATACCTTGAAACATAGGGATCGAATCCAGACTCGGACCACCTATCTCAATATAAACACTGCTAGAAGCTAGACGAACCAGCTGAGCCAGCTGGATCGTCTGTGAGGTCAATTGAACCATACTACCGCCGTTGTGTAGTAATACAGCATTCAAACTAAGCTTGGGGAAGTCTATGAATGGCCTCCATTCAATTGGATCATAGTTCAAATTCAAACATTTCATCAAGCCATTAACGTCGCAGTAAACAACCAGATTGTTTTTCCTCTCAAAAAAAGGAAGCACATCCCTCTGACGTTCTCTGTATTGTGAGACCCTGACATCACGTTGGAGAAGATTCCATTGCTGTAGTCTTGACCCTAGAAGTTCTGCCTTCTCCTTTGAAAAGTAAATGGCTCAAATGAAATCACTCAATTCCGCTTGACTCAGTCGGTGCGGTGTATCATTGTTTACCTCAACATCTGGGTCATGGGATTCGAAAGGCTTGTTGGGCTTTTCTTCTTCCACACTGTCGTCTTTTCTACTTTAAGGTCATAATGTTGAGGTGCAGTCGGAACTGGTAGATTATCTGAATGTGGAATAGGTCGAATAACAGATGGAAGATTCGGGAATTCAACTGTTCCTCTTTTCTTCCTTGACAATCCTGCCTTTATAGGTGGAATCAAACAGAAGTGGCAGTCATCTGTATAGTTTGTAGGCTCTCGCCAAACCATAGGCACGGCAAAAGCCATACATTGTTTTTTTTTATTTTTCAGCCATTCTCGTAGTATAACTGAACAAGAGTTGCAACATATATGTGGAGCCCATGACTTATCCTGGTCCCCTACCTTCATACCAAAATAATGCTGATAGGCAGTCTTCACAAGAGGCGTCAGATTGCGTTTCTGTGACGAAAATGTTATTTCACCACATATTTAACAAAAATTATTCACTAAATTTACACATTTTCGTGGCATTTTGATATAACATATTTTACACTTCAAAGGTACTCCAAAACCAGAAATTCTGAAAAAAAAATTAAAACCAACTATATGAAACTCACAGTCACATTAACAGTCATTATATTTATAACCTACAAACATCTGGGGAACGTTCTGTTATGTCAGTTGAGAGGTGTGACAACTCCCAAAAAACAAAATTTCCCCCATACTACAAATGTAGACTCTAAAAAATTACATGTCACTGTATATCCAAAGCAAGAGCTAATCGATCATTTTTATGGTGATTTTTGAATTCAGCAGGTGGAAATACATAAGAATACGCTAATTTTGAGCCCGAAACAATTTCATTGTTGGGCAGTGTAATCGGAGAAAATCGGAATTGTAAAGGAAGCAGTAATCCAAACTAGAGAATTATATTTAAATAGGCCACACACTCACATACACACACACCTACACACACACACACACACAACACACACACACACACACACACACACACATATATATATATATATATAATATATATATATATATATATATATATATATATATATTATATATATATATATATATATAGAATATATATATATATACTTCTCGTGAAGGAAAGCTGAAGGCGATAGTAATGAAGCAAGAGCGATGCTACCTAATTAGCTCGCAATTTTCGCTAATAATCTTCGATATTGGTCTAATAGGAACCTGTGCAAGAGGAGTAGGAATTGATTAAATAAAAACGAAATGATCGGGACAAAGTTCCTTGCCTTGCGACATCTCTCATATAAAGTGACAAAATTCCAAAGGAAATCAGCTAATTTTAAATGGTTCGAAAGGCCTTATACGGTATTGTGAGAGTTTTGTGCAGTTTCCCATGAACTTGGAAGAAATAAGAAAATAATTGTACAGAAATTGTTTGATATATTTGATCATTTTTAATTTTAATGTTGTTTGCAGATAATTTTGATTTTTTCCTTCAAAATTGAGAGAAATGAAAGACAATTTATATTTAGTTATATTTATATCTATCTGTTTTCTTATATATATATATATATATATATATATATTATATATATATATATATATATATATAAGTTGTGAGGACAGTGAGAATAAAGCTGTGTGGAAAGATGATTCATATTAGGTCTCTTCAAAGGAGAGGCAGGAACAGAAAGAGAGAGTTCAGAAATTCTGTGTCCATTATAATAGTGAGAGTAAAAAGAATAAGAGAAAATCAGTAAGAATTGCAGTTCTGATAAAGCGAAGAAAATTAGCTCTCACTCTTTGAAGGGGAGCTGCATAACTAAAATCATCTCAAATAGGTATATTTCATACAAGGACAAATTAAACCTCTATAGGGAACACGCAATAGAGTGGTGTGGAGAACTTCTATAAAAGCCTTGAACCCCATATCATCTACTAAATTTATCCTTTCGTAAAGATTACATGAATAAAGACAGAAGAGGTTTGAATTACATGTTTGAAAGAAGATTTAGTTCTGTAAAGATAAAACTTTAAAGATCGTTGGAAGAACCGAGTTATTCAGGTAGTGACACCAAAAGTTATAAATAAGAGAAATATCAGAGGCTGTTAGCTTCAATGATTTATTCTTTGCAACAGCAAATTACTGCTTAATGAGATATTTTGCAAAATGAGAAGAGGAATGAAGGGTAGAGTCGTCGATATAAAAGTAAATTGGAGATGAATGGATAATTTGTTGATAAAAATAGGAGATAGAAAAGATAGAAAAACAGAGTCAAGAGGAATACCACTTTTGGTAGATTTAAAATATGATAGTGGTCTTCTACAGAAGCTTCTATAGAGCGTTAGAGCTTCCATGGGGAGAAAGGAGATCAGAGGGAAAGTTACGGAGGGAAGGGAAAACACCCAAAAATGGAAGTTTTGGAATGAATTTTTTGTGCCATACTCGGTCGAAAGTCTCGATAAGTACATCTACACTGGAAAAGATTCACAGAAATGCCCAGGAGCAGACGACCAATTTGAGAGAGAGAGAGAGAGAGAGAGAGAGAGAGAGAGAGAGAGAGAGAGAGAGAGAGAGAGAGAGAGAGAGAGAGAGAGAGAGAGAGAGAGAAATTAATCGGTCTAGCAATTTTTAAGGTATTCCTATTCGTGTTCTGAGATAAGATTAGAAGAATTAAGATGTTCCAAATATTCACATTAATAATATATTTAAAATTTTTCTGAAAGAGCTGAAGTTAAAATATTAAAGTATTTAGAAGGTCAAGAGGGAACATTTTTATTCAGTACAGGTTGAATTAGCGAACATTTCTAGAAGGAAGGAAGGAAGGAAGGAATGATCGAAGTTTAAATAGGCAGAGACGAAACAGCTAATAAGTCAAAGTGCAAACTCATGAGATCAACTTTTGCGGACCACAGGAGGAATACAGTTGGGACCATATGTTTCCTTAGGTGTAAATTAAATTAGAGGTGTTGAAAAAGTAATAGCACCTAAATTGTCGAAAGGAAAATTAAAGTCAAAAGATTGCCTGATGAGTTCAGACTTAACAGAAAAAAGATTATTATGGTGTTGTCGGAAGAAGCAATGTTAAAGTTCACATTTTCAGAAAAGTGTCAGAAAAAGCTGGAAAGGAGGAAGAGAAAGATTATTGCATATTCTCCGAATATAACATATATATATATAACTGCTGCTCTTATACTCTGCCTGCTCCAGCCGCGCCCGCCTCTTGCGCCAGCAGGAAAGCCTTAGCCAGCAGCAACCAGCAGCTGCTGCTGCTCTTTCGCTGCCCACTGCTGCTGCTGCTGTGCTGCTGCTGCTGCTAAAACTGCTGCATATATATATATCTGGCTGCTAAGGGGATTCAGACCCTTGCCCTTAGGATGATGGTAAACCAGAGTGTTCTCTTGGCCACGATGAGTTAAAGGAAGCCGCCAATTGCCCTGAAAGCAATCCTGGCTTCCCAGAGGAGTGAGGAGGCATGTCTATGGTGGGACATCTAACCTCCGGCGGACCTCCCCGCTCACACTCGTGTCAAAGGCAACACTTGGGTAATTTTTAAAGGGATCAGATTATGTATACTTATTTTGCACAAATCACAATGCCCTAAAGTGAGTTGAACCCTCACCTGGGATGGTAAAACCCAGAGTGTTACCTCTTGACAGCATGATGAGCTAAAGGAAACCCTCTTGGTTTTACCATCCCTAAGGAGTAGGGTTCAATCCCCTTATACAAATAATTATTGTGGTTTATGCATGAAAGTTCGTATATATATATATATATATATATATATATATATATATACTATATATACTATATATATACTCTTTATATATATATATATATATATATATAGCAATATATATTTCTTAATATATATATATATATATTTCTTTCCGGTATTTGAAAACAACAACAAATATTTTAAGCAGCTTCCCAGCCACAAATAAAAATAGATAAAACAAAATTAACCTAAAGTTTGAGTAATAGATGAAGGAAGAAATTTACCTATACTCCATCATGTGTGAGAGACATTTCTCTCACGGCAGAAGGAAACATTCAGAGGAAAGTCAAATAAGCTCGAAAGAAAGTCTGACTCGTTAGAAGCTCCGCAACCTCAAAAACATTTTACCCGACGAAGTCTTTTACCGGGGGATAAAATGAAAAATGAAAGGATAGAGCAGGATTTAGAGATGAGATGGTGATATGAAGAACCCAAAGGAGGAAAGAGTTTATTAGGGGAAAAGTATCCGGGCAGAGTTTGAAAGGTAAAAAAGTGTCCGGTATAATGGATAAATCCCCAAAACTATCTGAGATACGAATAGGAAGACATCAATTTTTAGTTTTCGTTATAGGCATGGAATTGACATGTTCAACGAGTGGACTCTTCACCATCATGATTTAAGATCTCAAAAAAAGAAGACGCGGGATTGTGTGCCTTTTTGGAAATTAGAGATAATCAAACAATTTAAGAGAGTCAGAAGAGTTAGGTGGCAAATAAACATTACAAATGCGGTGTTTTTTTTTGCTTGTAATGAAATAGTTAATTCGATGCGGTAAATCTCTCTCTCTCTCTCTCTCTCTCTCTCTCTCTCTCTCTCTCTCTCTCTCTCTCTACATATATATATATATATATATATATATATATATATTTGCTCATATATATATATATATATATATATATATATATATATATATATATGTAACCAACATGCTCCAGCAACAACCAGCCAGCCTCCCTTATATCCAGCTAACATAACACATACTCTTTACCTTCAACAACCAACAATATTTAACCTTATATATATATAATAACTTAATAACCATATATATATATATATGCTGCTATATATATATATATATATATAACCTTAACTGCTCTCATAACCTCATGCTCAGCCATTGTTGTATTATTGATATTGTGTATAATGTGTGATGGTGTATTTGTGTGTGCATAAAATAATTTTGACCCTCGGGAAAGAGCACATCTATGAAAGCAAGGTCCTGTTGACGTTATTTTTCGATTTTGTCTTTAACGAACAAATTTATTGATCGGGTTTCGAAATTCTTCAGGAGTCACATTTATCGCTTTCTTTATCTCTCTTCCCTACTAACAACATTTTCATTTATAAATGTTCATTGTAATTGCAAAATTGTTTCTCACGAATAATCATTCAGATTAGGAAGTACAAAAAACAAATTATATATATATATATATATATAAATATATATATATATATATATATATACTATATATATATATACTTCTTATATATATATTCTATGCTGCTCTTATATATATATATATATATATATGCTCTGCTACCAACAGCAATAACGCCATATATATATATGCTCTGAGAATGCTTCTACATACCTATTATATTTATATATATATATATATTAAAGTCGTTTTCGTTTTTGCATTTGTGCTAAAAAAGATTAAGTTTGTGTTCGTTTTTGTCAAACTTGGCGCAAAATTGTAAAAAAATGCTCATCAAGCGTAAGGAATTTCCTTAATTCTGTAAGGTTGCTATTTTATACAGAATTTTATTCTATATTACACAGAATTAGGGGAAATTCTTTTACGTTTGGTGGCGCTTATTTACATTGCGCTAAGCTTGACAAAAACGAACGAAAACTTAAGCATATTTTTAGCAAAAATGCAAAAACGAAAACGGTTTTAGTTTTAAATGAAGATTTGCAAGTACGCAAATTCGAATATTTCGTTCAGATTAAGAACGTGATTAATTCAAAGTAGAGTTTGGTGTTGGAAAATATAATATTAATTTTTATTTTTCAATATTGCATTTTTAGAATATTTAGAGATATATTTCCTGGAGAGCCACTTGAGGGTCTTCACGTTCACCTGAATATTTAGGTACTCGGGACGTTACATTTATGATAATTTCAAGTTTATTGAGAAAAAGTTTGTTTTTCTCAGTGCTAGAAACAAAGTAGTTAACCCGTCTGAAGCTTTCTAGAATAATTTAATTATAGGAGGAAGAGTGCACGCGAACATCTAGTAACTTGCATAAGTAACTAGATAGACTCTTCCAACTGTTTTGATCTAAGAATAATTCCAGGAATCAGCGCTTATTCAAGTCACATCTCACTTGACAAAATAATTAACTCACGATTTATTGAATACGAGAAGGAGCCAAACAAATGTTTCTCAGAATATTTCTTAGTTGAAGATGGTCGTCAATTCTTTGAAAGGTTTGAATATTTGATAACCAAACGCAAATAAAAAAAATAACTGATGCTTACTAATAAATAAGCAAGCCGGCTTAATCAACCAAAATGGCGATATTCGAATAAGTATTATTTCTTCACCCGAACAGCTTTTTAAGCGACTGAATGATATCAGCTTGAAGTTAAACAATGATTGAACTGCATGAATTTAAACAGCAACTTTTTTGTTTTGTTTTAGAGACCGGATTTCACCAACGAAGTGCATATGCTGTCCCTCCAAGCAGACAAAATACTTATCTTCAGGCTATCCCGAGCTCAAGGCAAGTGAACCACCTGCGACGAGAGCCCATGATTGTCTCCCAAACAGCAACTAAAACATGAAACGATCGATCTATCATCTTTTGACTTTTGGCAACCTCCATATATATTTATATATATATATATATATATGGATTTGTTCAACCTTAACATATATATATATATATATACTATATATATATATATACCTGTAGAATTATCATAACATCACTATTATATATAGCTATACTATATATATGTATATGTATAAATATGTAACTTTCTATTATCTATATATATTTATGCTTCATTATATATATATATATGCTATATAAGATATAGCAACAGCAACATATATATATACTCTTTCATATATACATATAACATATCTAGAAAGTATAAACAAATATATATCACATATGTTTTATAGAAACATATATATATATATATATATAACTTATATATATATATATATATATATGGATTTGTTTCCCCTATTAAGGTAATGTTTTTCTGATACACACATTCTTTACTCTTTATTAAAGAAATTATATTTAATTTGTTTCTTTTATAGTTTAAAAATATAATGGCATGACAAGCTCAAATGATATCTTACCATTTAATTAAACTCAAAATAATGAAATTTAGTAACACTCTCTATTTATATGTATTTCTTCTTAATAGAAATCATGATTTTTTTGAACGAAGAAAGCATAACAGTTTCATTAAAAATGAAAAAGAAGAAAAAGAAAAGGAAATTGCTCTGAAAATTATTTATTCGAAAATGTTTTTTATCCATTGAGAGGTTACACCTCACACAAAACACAACACAACACAACACACCTAAATACACACACAACACAACACATACACAACACACATGACAAGGTGGTATTCATTTAAGACGCCGTAATGAAGGTATAAATATTTGCCGATATAATCAATACAATGATCTCTAATAATGTTCTCGTTTATCTCTCGTGATCTCACCGTCGGTAAAAATAATCCTTTCTAAGACTCTTAATTTCAGTTTTTTAAGTCATGGAGAAGCGTTTTCATTTTTAAAGTTAAAAATGTTGAGTCAATAATTCCTTGGCAAGTTTAATGATGGATAACGAAAATGATTTAACCTGTTCATGAGACTAATATGTTTCTTTTTTTTTTTTTAAGATTTTATTTTTACTGACAAAACTTCCATTTGGGCCGTACATGACTTACTTCAGTTTTATGAAAGTCATAAAAAAATGGCTGTGCGTGTTTCACTGCAGAGATCAATTTTTTCGTTTGTGGCCTCAGTTTCATTGCATGAAATTAGTCAAACTATGCTAATAATCTTAAAGCTTATATAATAAACTAAAATTATGCTTGCTATATTTTTAATTTATTCATAAGTATAAAATAGAAAATAAATATCGTAAATTCTGACCACGAAAAAAAAGCGTCGGTATATATGAATAAAAAGAAAAAAAAGAAGTCTACTGCTAATTATATAAATATTCTCAAGGTTTAAAAACCTTAATTTTATACAATTTCTTGCCACATAAAAAGAATTTGGAGGTGGAATCAAAAAAGGCAAAATGTTAAAGGGTAACAAATTCATTTAAAATGTTTTTAACACTATGGAACTACCGTTAGGAATAAAAATGTTATTTTTGCCCTGAATTCTTCGTATTTCAAAGCACTTGTAATTGCTATACTTAAAAAGAAGGAATGCTAATACCTTACTTAAAACAATGTATCTAAAAAACTTATAAGCAATATATATATATATAATATATATATATATATTCTTTCTTTCTTTCTTTATCTACTTTTGAATTCATATAACTTATATATATATATATATAGCACTAACTCTTTGCTCTGTAATGAATAACACCATATATGCTATATATTTTTTCTTCAACTGATACTCACATATATATATATATTCTTTCTTTCTTTCTTTATCTACCTTTTTTCCCAAGATTGGGAGTAAGGTGCGCTACAAGCATCGGAAAAGAAAAGCAGTAGGAGAATATGACAAATGTCGAAAAGAAAGCCCAGCCTTACCGCCCCCTCTGTACCATTAATTAGTAAGAACTCGTCGCAATCAGAAAATCCACCCTAGAGCTTCACGGACCGCGACGGATCCTCACTATGGTAAATCGTCAAGTGTAGGGTTCATCCCCTGGCCCAGGTGGGCCACAACCATACCCCCTTACAACACCCCGCCATTCTCTCCTATCATGCACCTTTCTTCTCGCCTCTGCTAAACTCACATTTCTCTCCTGCAAACATTCCTTTACTGACTCAGACCACTTTTTCTTTGGTCTCCTAACCGGTCGTTTCCTAACACACTCACCACTATACATCCGCTTAACCAACCGATTATATTATCATTCATCCTTTCCACATGACCAAACCATCTCAACATACTTTCATTTATTCTCTCGTTTACCCCTTTCTTCACACCACACAACTCTCTAATACGTTCATTCCTCATTTTATCAATTCTTCTTACCTAGCACGCCCCTAAGATTGTCCATCTGAACACATTGAACTTTAGATCTATACTTCTTATTCCAGACCATAGTCTCACTACTATACAATAACACAGGTAACAACATACCCTCATACCCTAGCACACTCTACTGACTTAGTCCTTTTACATTCTCCAACTTGATTTAATTGCACCAGCCACCTTCCTACCATTCACAACTTTCCTACTACACTTTGCATCATCCGTTCCCTTCTCATCCAACACATACCCCAAATATTTAAACTCAGACATTTGTTCCAGCTGTTCACCATCTAGCATGACTTCACACTGTGGGCTATCCTCACTCACAACCATAACCTTACTCTTATCTACGTTTACTTTCAGGCCCTTCCTTTTACATACCCTGCCAAATCTCTCTACCAATCTTCTCAAACTCTCTTCAGATTCACCACACAGAACCAAATCATCCACATAATAGATAGGGCACCCTCACTCATCTCCATTCTCCATCATTCCCAAACTATCCCCACCCCACCTCTAATGCTTTCATAACCCCATCCATATACAAATTGAACCCAACCAAGGAACATAAACACAACCCTGTCTCACTCCGCTATTAATACTAAACCAATCACCTTTGACACCATTTATTCACACACAATCCTCACTATCCTCATACATACTTGATTCCATTCAGAAGCCTACCACCACCAACACCATATATCTTAACACCTGCCATAGGCTTCCCTATTAACCCTATCGCACCGCCTGTTCAATCCATAAAACCTAAATACAATTTATTCTTTCTCCTTCATTTTCTCAATCATTTGTTTCAATTTAAAGATTTGATCCACACATCCTCTACCCTTCTAAACGCACCTTGTTCTTCACCAATCAGTCCTTCAGTCACTCGACGCACTCTTTCGACCAAAATACCAGCATATATCTTCCCTACAACACTCACTAAACTAATTCCCCTATAATTTCTACAGTTCCTCTTATATTGTTTACTATTATATAAAGGGTACTATTACTACGCCCAATCCCGCGGAACTATACCCTCTATAAGCGCTTTATTACACAACCTCCAAATTAAATCAATCACCATCTCGCCTCGTTCTTGATCATTTCACCAGTAATTTCATCTATACCTGCAGATTTACCATTTTTCAACTTTTTAACTCTACCCATTACCTCCTCCTTGCTAATAACCTCATCCCAAAATACCTATTCCTTCTTGCACCATCAAACCCACACACAATCAATATCACCTCTTTATTACTGCCAATATTATGCAGATTTTCGAAGTGTTCTTTCCACACTCCCCTCACATCCATTTCATCAGTTACGAAACCATCCCTATTCATTATAAGCAGGTTTACTTATTCTCATTCTTAACCTTTCGCGCTTCTTCCAGAAGAGCTTCCCTATTCTGTAAGTCCCCATTCATCCTCCTTCCAAACTGTTCATTTACCTCTTGTTTTCTCCTACGTATGCACCTTTTAGTATTTTTTTTCTCCTCCTTATATAATTCCAAGCATCTTTCTTTTGAAACTTCATCATTTGCTTTTAGTACATTCAACCACGCTTCTTTTTTACTTTTAACCGCTTTCATCACCTCTTCATTCCACCACTCACTGTTAACATTCTTACTTCCTACCTTAGCACATCCACATACTTCTTTTGCTTTGCTAACAATTGCTTCCTACATTGCGTCAAGATTTGTTCAGTTTCATCTTGTTCGCATTCAACTGATTTATTTGCAAGCGCTCTTACATACTTTTCCTTATTACTTTGTTCACTTAACTTCTCACTCTTAATTTTACCCACTTCCTTCCGTATCACCTTCCTCTCCATCCAAGCCCCCACTAACAATTTTACATAGAAAACAACATAATGATCCGATAATCCCATTCCTAAACGACTCACTGATTTAACATCCAACACATACTTCAACATCTCATTCTTCACCAAAATAAAATCAATCATATTTTCACTTCGATACTATCTCTACCTACTACAACTCTCGTATACTTATGAATACTCTTGTGCCCGAAGAATGTATTACTTACACACATACTTCTCTCTCCTCACAGAAATCAATCACCTTCCTACCATTCTCATTTTCTCCCGACACCCTAAAACCACCTGTTATACCATCCCTTTTTTGATCACCTATCCAACCATTCAGGTCCCCCAGCACTATCAATCTTAAGCTTTTCACTCCATCCAAACATCATTCAGATTATCCCAAAAAATCGTACTCTCTTCAACGTTTCCCTCAGATGGACCATACGTCACAACCACACATACCTTGACCTTTTCAAACTTAAATTTAACCATTAGAATTCTAGGACTACTCACACACACAAAGTCTACCATAGCTCTGTACCACAAGTCACTCATCAAATTGCAACTCCTTCTCTCCCCCTCTCATTCCTCTCCACACCACACACACACATTTCACTCCACACCACTCATCTTCACAATTTCTTTTCATTTTTATTTTTTTTAATCACAGCAGGCAAATCAAATTTGCCCTCTCTAAATACATCCATCACCTCTCTCCTCTTCTCCCTCACCATTTATTCCTCTGACATTCCATGTACCCATACGATTCATACAATTTCGCCGAAATTTAGAAGGCCGTTTACGGCGATCACGACCATCTCCGAGGCATGCATTAGCATTCCTAGAAGATGGGTATTTAGTGGGCGCAACCAACTACCACCGTCCCTTAGTGCCTTCTACGACACGCAGGACACACGATGTGGGCAATTCTTTCTCCCACACATGAGGATATGAGTAGTAGGGATGTCTGTAGTGTTATCTAGAAGAGGTGTGTACTTTTAAGTATGTGTATATGATATGTGGATAAATGGTGGTCCAGTAATATGTTGCCTGGAGGATAAGTGTGTAAAGAAATGTATATGAACACAAAAGAAGAAAGACACACCATTAAAAATGGGAGGTAATTTCATCGCTTCGAGTATGCGTGTACTCTCTCTCTCTCTCTCTCTCTCTCTCTCTCTCTCTCTCTCTCTATATATATATATATATAGTAACATATAGTTATATATACTATATATATTTATATATATGCGCATATATATATATATACTCTCCTCACTCTTTCTATATAAATATAACATGTATAACCACATTAAGTTGGGCTGAAAAATAAAAAAATTTAACAAATCAAAAAGTGTCCTCTCCTAATACCTGGCTTTTGATTTGTAAAACACATTTATGAAGAAAAAAGTCAGTGGTTATTATTTTTATCTGACCCACTTGGGTTTAAGTCTCAAAATGTAAAATTTTTGACATTTTTATGGGTTAAAAATACAAAAATAATCATAAAATGATTTATAAAAAGCTACAAGCATAAATTAGGTACCAAATGATGCAGAATTAAATTTAAAACATGTCATAAACATGAATTTTCCTAAAAACTATATTTATGAAGTTATTGACAAATCTACATTTTTTATTGTTTTTTAGTTGAAATAGTGGCGCATATACTACAAAAATATGACAACGGATACTTTTAATATATTACCCCCCTGTTCAAATTAACTATCAAGATATAAAATCCTTACAATTGTAGTGCAGTGGTTATTTATATAAACAACAAAAAAAAATATATAAAACATTAAAATTTAAAATCACTTTTTGATATGAAATTTTTAATTAATTTCCTGGACCTAATTTTGTTTCGAATAACTCCATCTCTGCGATCGTGTCCAACCACAGATGCTGAAGCTTCAGTAACAAGTTTTACATGTCTTTCAACATTTTGGCTGTGACACTCATGTCTTAACTTAAGTGGTTTTTCGATAAATTCAAGTATTTTATCTTCTTCAATCAGTTTCAAAACCGGTAGAATTGTTTGCCATTGGGAAATTGGGGTCATTTTATAATAACATACAGCTTTGAAATTAATCTTGGGCTTTAAAAACACTCTTACATCTTTATTCATTGAGGGATAATCACTTTCACTAACATTGGCTTCATTATCATCATCAATCTCAACCGTTCCCCCTACAAAATCATCTTCTTCACCTTGAAAGTCTTCTATGAGGCCTTTCTAATGCAAAACTTTTTTAACCGCTTTCCTTCTGACCTCTTCATCCTCGTTGGCTAACATTCCAGTGAGAATATTTTCACCATGAGCAAAATAACAAAATAACAAATGTTCCTAGCATTTGAATCAGGAAATTTATTGATTCTTTGAATCACATTAAATAGTTTTTTGGGACCGTCAATTAAATATTTATTAATATTAATATCAAACCAGCTAGGAAAATACACCTTTACTATAAATTCAGCAATCAGCTTTAGATTTTTAGTAGGTTTGGAAATGGATACATAATACCGCAAGATTCTGCATGCTAATGTTAGCCAACGAGAATGGTTCATAGGTCCAACTCTTAAAAAGGCCAAATGTTCTCTGTGATTACACCTCAACAGATGCGATAAGCATAGTACTGGTCAGTCGATAAGTCATCAATGACTTTATTGTCTAGTATGGCAAATTTTGGATTTGGAATTGGCCAAAACTTAGCAACACTCAATTTGGAAACATTGCCATTCAGCTGTGAGCCAATGGCTCCAGAAAATTTATCTGGCCCTTTGGTAGTTCCATCAATTTTCATAAAAATATGCCTTAAAGGTAACTCATTTAGATGCAAAATGCAAATATCCCACTGTAATGGAACCCCTAGAAACATTTCCAAATATCTAATGGAACCACGTGAATGACTAGTATTGACATTGGTTCCATCTGCCTTTGCTAAGTTCAGTCTTGTTTGAAGCTCTGTTCCCTGTAGTGTTTTAAATATTCCATGATCTACATCTATTCCCTTGGCGCTTTTTGGTGTGATGTGATCAAGGTAAAAGTCATCTGAAAATGGTAATTTCTAATAACATACGTACAGAATATTTTATAAATAAAGGTAGTTTAGTTTTCATTATTTATATTTGCTTGATACTTAGTATTACTTACCTGGCTCACCAGTGATAACATAATGCTCCTCCAGCAGTGTTGAAGTGTGATATTTCCCATTAATTTCACAATTCACAAGGGTTGCATCTCGCCTGCCATCAAAGCCTATTCCTGTGACCTTTTCGAACAGGATTTTTTCTTCTTTCTGCGCTTCTGCTGGCAATTTTTCCCTTTCTCTTCTTAATTTATTTCTGAAAGGTATTGTTGTGTTAAAGCAATTATAATTATAACTAAATAATTGTAGATAGGTATTTAGTAGTAATTTGTCTTTGGTGATAACTCCAAAATCTACCAATGTAGCAGAAGCAATAGCTGCACCAGCTCTATCACATATTTGATACCTGAAAAAGAGATTTTTAGTACTATGTATAAAAAAAATAGCTTTCAATAGGAATTTGGTATGAATATACCTCGATGTCTAATAAGAATTATTGATTTTTAATTTTTTTTTTTTTTTTTTTTTTTTTTTGCTTTTTGTAACTTTAAATGACAAAACTACTTAAATTACATGTGACACATTTCAGAAAGCATTCGTAGCCTTGTTCGATTTTGCTCACAACTTGACATTTCTCCACTATAAATCAGGATCTGAATCATTACAAATTGAAAATGACTCAGACATTTCAGCATCTGATTTCTCTATTTCTCCAGATACTTGAGGACTTTCTTCTTCAAGTCCTTGAAAAGAGCAGCTTGCTTTCATCTCAGAAGAATCCAGTTTCCTAGCTTTCTTTAAACTAAGACTTTCTTGTATAACTCTTTTTTTGAAGGTGTTTCAGGAACTAGCTTAGAAGTGCAGTAGCCATGCCTGTTGGTTTTTTGATCCTGAAAATGGAAAAATTCTATAAAACACTTTTTATCTCTACCTACTGGATGTTAAATATAATTTTAAGTTTGAATTGAGTATTTGAGTAAATGCTTTAAAGCTGGGTCTAAACTTTTGATGTTATACTCACCTCATAAAACTTTTAATAGAAACTTCTTTTCAATTTCTGCTAGTTTCTTGTGGTATTTTTGATGTACATCAAATAGTTGATTTTCCTCTTCTATAAAGCCTGCTGCATCCGTTTCATATTTTTGTCCTCTTTTATTTTTGTCATAGTTCACAAATTTATAAAAATTTTCAATGTAACTGCTGAGCTTTGTTTTAATTTCAATGACAGATATTGGATAAACATTATAATTTACCCATAGATTGAATAGTTCTACACTAACATCTCTCTGAACACTGTCTTTCCTATAGTCTTTAAAGTAAAGACATCTTTCAAGCACTTGCTTTAAAGTGGGAAGTTTTCCAAAAAGAAATTCTTCTAAGGGTTTAAAGCATTCATCCACAATCTATTTATTTGATTTATTTGTTGTTTTTCTTGTAGACATCGCTAAATATATTAAAATTGATGATATTTATTTATTTATGTATCTGAAAAACAACCAAATAGATATTAAATGAGTCAATTTTTGGAAAAAAAAAGTCGATTTGTTTTTAGTTTTCTGTAAATAACCTTTTAAATATAAGTGTTACAAGAAAATGTCATAGAATAAACATTGCTTAAAATTAAATTTTTCATCTTTTAATGTAAAATTTATACACATTGAAAAAATATTAGGCATTTTATGAAGAATTTAAGGATTTTTAACCTAAGAAATTTGACAATTTTTTTAGTTCTTTTATATAACCTCAAGTGGGTCGGCTAAAACTGGTAACCACATGGTTTTTTGTCATAAATCTTCATGTTGCATCAAAAGCCAAGTAATTAGAGAGGACACTTTTTTTTTTTATGTTTCGGCCCACCTTAATATATATATATATATATATATATATATATATATATATATATATATATATATATATATATATATATATATATATATACTATATATATATATATATATATCTATGGACATTTATAAGTGGTTGACTCGGTTAATATTTATGTTAAGGTAGGTTAAGTTTGGTTAGGTTAGGTTAGAAGTTAGTTTAGATTAGGTTAGGTTAGTTTTAGGTTCGATTAGTTTACCCAAAAATTTAATGTATTTACCCTAAAATTATTAAAATAACGATACATTAATTATTGATTTTCAATAATTAAAAGAGTCAACCACTTATAAATAGCCATATATATAGCCTTAGCCATCATTGTATATATAGCAATATATATATATATATATATATATATATATAACAATAATACTATATATATATCTTTCTTTCTTAACATATATATAACATATATATATATTTACAGTTCATCACCACCACCTGAAAATATATATATATATATATATATATATATATATATATATATATATATATATATATATATATATATAATATATATATATATATATATATATATATATATATACTATATAACATATCTTATATATATATATATATATATATATATATATGCTGTATATATATAAGAAGAGTGATGTGAAAAGGAACGAATTTTAGAGATTAGACAAAGAAAAAGCATGGAAAATTTAGAGCCAGGTTTGATATTTAAGGTTTAGAGTTTAGGTTCAAAATTGAGAGTAAATCATATTCCAAACAAAGGCTGACTTTAAGCATTAAAGTTTTTGATGTAAATCAAAGGCAGACTCGGATTGCTTAATGTAACAACCTACATGCAAGTGACTGCTGAAGACAAGACTAAGTCAGACAGGTAAATGTAAACATAGTTTGAGAAATAAAATAGTTTCATCATTTGTGAACATATGTAATATTTATAAATGTCACAAAGTATATGCAAAGATTTGTCTATTCTGTGAAAGTGAAAATGAATCTATTAAAACCATGAGCAAATCAGAAAATATTTAAGTGACATTTAATAAAAGCTGAATGAAGTTTTCAGTACAATAATAAAAAGGAAAGCTTGGAAAAAATTTTTTCATTCTGTATATTGTCAATGTCAATGTCAATGATAAATTCCCAATAGATAAACCAATAAATTGAACAATAATTCCCAGAATAATAATTCCTCAGAGGCTTCGATTCCGAAGCTAGATCTGAGAAACGTGTCACGAGCTTACGGAATAAATGAATGTTAATATAGAGGAGATTTTTGAAACGTGGACAATATTAACAAACTCCTAGTCTGTCTGCTCATTGCACTAGTTCAGTGGATCCAAAACCTTTATCGCGGAACCCATACCTATATTTCATGGTGAACTCAATAATCATAATTTTAATATGCATAAAGCGAAACAAATTATTGCAGAAAGATATATTTTATTTATATAAAAATAAATGGAACGTCAGCTACAATTTTAAATTTTAGAAATTTGTACATAATTACCTTTAAAAATAATAAAAAGGTTACCTAATGCAAAGAATGTAGCTACTTCTTTGACAACAGAAGGTTAGATAATTCAATTCGCATATCTATGGCATAACGGCAAAATATATCATTGTTCTGTCCCTTTGCTGAATACTGCAATACAATTTTTCTAGCTTATGTCGTGCGTTTTCATAAAATTATTTATCAATGTAATCACAGCAACTGTCATTTATTTACTGAGGCAGTTTAAAACATCTACATTAAAACAAATTTTCTATAACATTTTTTGATAGTCATATCGAACTACACACAAATAAAACTGCAAGTCCAGTAACGTCTGAGGACTCATCTAGTTGTTATACGTAATCATCTGATACAAACAATAGTGGTAAAAGTTTCGCATTAAAGTCATGGGAAATATCTCTTATACATTTTCACAAAATAGTACTGGAAAGATATAAAATTTCAGCTTTAACAGATTCTGAATGAAACATGCACAATATGATATCTTTTATGTAAGGCTTAAAAAATAATTAACCGATAGTGTATGCCTCATCAGCAAGAGCATTGTAGTAACAACTAGCTTTACATGACTTTTATGTTGCATTTTATTATACATTTCAAATTTTTTTAAATGACACTTTTAAGCTTGTGACTTTCAAATTTTTTTCTTCAAAATAAGAAATATTATTTTTTTAACCTTTGCATATGTAATACAAGAGTTTTATTATTATTATTATTATTATTATTATTATTATTATTATTATTATTATTATTATTATTATTATTATTATTATTATTATTATTATTATTATTATTATTATTATTATTTATTATTTATTATTTATTATTTATTATTTAATTATTTTTATTATTATTATTATTACTACTACTATTATTATTATTATTTTATTTTATTATTATTATTTATTATTATTATTATTTTATTATTTATTATTTACTACTACTATTATTATTATTATTATTATTATTATTATTATTATTATTATTATTATTATTATTATTATTATTATTTATTATTATTATTATTTATTATTTATTATTTATTATTTAATTATTTTTATTCATGTATTCCCCTATATTTAGTAGTAGTAGTCCCCAGTAGCTAGTAGTAGTAGTAGTAGTAGTAGTAGTAGTAGTAGTAGTAGTAGTAGTAGTAATAAGAGTAGTAGCATTTTTGCTTCATTTATTTATTTATTTATTATTATTATTATTATTCATTATTATTATTATTTATTTATTACAATTTTATATTATTATTATCTATTATATTATTATTATTATTATTATTATTATTATTATTATTATTATTATTATTATTATTATTATTATTATTATTATTATTATTATTTTTTTTCTTTATTTATTATTATTATTATTATTATTATTTTTCTATCCTATATCATTATCCTTATCGTTCATTATTATATTATTTTCATATTATATTATATTATTATTATTATATTAATTATTATTATATTATTATTATTATTATTTATTATTATTATTATTATTTTATTATTATTATTATTATTATTATTTGTAGTAGTAATAGTAGTAGCATTTTTTTCCTTTACTTATTATTATATTATTATTATTATTATTATTATTATTATTATTATTATTATTATTATTCCATTATTATTATTATTATTATTTGCATTCTAGATTATTATTATTATTATTATTTTAAGATTGAAGATATAATTTATCCTAACGGTTCTGAATACAGTGTTTACACATTTCATTTCTTTAGATTTAATAATAATAATAAAAATAACTAATAATAATAATAATGAAATAAAATAAATAAAATTGATAAATAAAATAAATAAATGCATAAATAAAATAAATATATAGAGATAAATATAATCAAATATGTAAATATATAAAATGTAAATAAAAAAAAGATTTAGTTTACATTTCGGTGAATCGGTGTCAAAATTAATCAGAATTTTATGTGACGGCTTTTATTATTATTATTATTATTATTATTATTATTATTATTATTATTATTATTATTATTATTATTATTATTATTAATTATTATATTATATTATTATTATTATTATTATTATTATTATTATTATTAATTATTATTATTATTCATTCATATAATTATTATTAATATTATAATTATTATGATAGTATTATTATCTCATTATTATTATTAATAATTATTATTATTATTATTATTATTAATAATTATTATTATTATTATCTATTATTATTATTATTATATTATTATTATTATTATTGTTATTGTTATTGTTATTATTATTATTATTATTATTATTATTATTATTATTATTAATTATTATTATTATTATTATTATTATTATTATTATTATTATTATTATTATTATTATTATTATTATTATTATTATTATTATTATTATTATTATTATTATTATTATTATTATTATATTATATTATTAATTCATATTTATTATTATTATCTATTATTCATCTTTACTTATATTATTATTGATCATTTATCATCATCATTATCATATCATTATCATTATCATTATTTCAATTATTATAATATTATTATCATTTCATTATCATTAACATTACATTATCATTATTCATTTTCATTATCATTATCATTATCATTATCATTATCATTATCATTATTATTATCATTATCATTATCATTATCATTATCATTATCATTATCATTATCATTATCATTATCATTATTATTATTATTATTATTATTATTATTATTATTATTATTATTATTATTATTATTATTATTTATTATTATTATTATATCTAATATTAATATTAATATTAATATTAATATTAATATTTATTATTATTATTATTATTATTATTATTATTATTATTATTATTATTTATTTATTATTATTATTATTATTATTATTATTATTATTATTATTATTATTATTATTATTATTATTATTATTATTATTATTATTATTATTATTATTATTATTATTATTATTATTATTATTATTAAATCTAAAAGTTTGGAGGAGCGATCATGACTTGCGCATTCAATAACTAAGTCTTTGAAATATTTACTCTTTTTGTGTCTGTCTGTAAGATGTTGAATGTTTGTCTGTTTGAAGTTCTGTTTCTCTCCAAGTTTTTGTATGTCTGTCCTTTATAATGAATTGTTTTATAATCGAAATTCAAAAACTGGCTAGAAAATTTTTTCCTTATTTTGAAATTGTTTGGTTAGAATTGTAAATAAATAAATTAATAAATAAATAAATTAATAAATAAATAAATAAATAAATAAATAAATAAATAAATAAATAAATAAATAAATAAATAAATAAAATTAATTAACTGATTTACTACAATACGCAAAGTCCAATTCATTTAAGAGGATCAAACCATATTTGCAAAGCAAAGCAAAAAATGAAATTAAAGTTGCACGAATTGTAAATTTTAAGCCTTTTTAATTAAGAATAAAGGGAGAGACATTGGTAGACGGAAGCCGCGTTTCTTCCCTAAAAAATTTCAAACTATATTTATACAACTTTTCAGGGGAAAGATGTGTTGGGGGGGGTGTAACTTAAAGTATATTATAAAGGCTTTTATCAAATATATATTACTATTTTAAGACTTTTTTTTACCTGAATTGTAAGTTTTATACATTTATAACATTCATATCCTTATTAAGAATTCATCAAAATGTTAAAATAACCTACTATTTTTAGGAAAATTCAAATATAATAACAATTACTTTACAAGATTCATGTTTACTTAGTTTTATGATGAAATTTAAAATGTAGCGACTGATGGTATTTGAAAAAAATAAATAAAAAATAGAAGCTTTGTTTAAGACGCATAAATACTCACTAAATATTTAGTGATCAATAAACAAAATAAAACTTCATTGAAAAGTTAAACTTGTCCAAACGATTTTTCTGGACAAGTTTTTCATAAAAAAATCATGTCCATTCTTCGACTTTTGGACAAACGTCTGGAGAATGGTATGTCAATAATCTGTCAAAAATTTGCTATTGGAAAAATTCTGCATTGACAAGAAGATAATGAAGAAAGATGAACAAATTTTGATTTGTCCAATTCTAGGACAATTTTTTAAAAAATTCGCCTAAAACCAAAAAAACTTGTCCAACATTTACTGACGAGTGTAACAATATCAAGTTGAACAAATTTTATGTATAATTCGGCAAGTTTACATTTTCAGTGATCCATAGGAGATAAGGGAAGGGTTATCTTAGAGTTTAAAGGCCCTAACTTTTATCTTTTAATATAGTTATTGTCATTCAATGCAGAAAGGAAAGAGTGAAGAAAGGGTTAACGAAAAAAGAAACCGTTTCATGTTAATTTGAATCAATGAATATAATATACGGGTATACGAAATCAATAATTCTTCTCTTTATGCATAAAACAAATTTTAGTTTATGAAATCATGTATAAATATATAATACGTTCCCGACCTCTAGCAAAGAATATTTATATATTGTAACTTTATGACTTTAATGAAAAATTTTGTAATTCGAATATAGAGACTAGTTACGTTATTATCTCCAACTTATGGGTAGTTCCGCTAGCGCACCCTCCGCATCTTCGAGCAGAAAACGTAGTCCGCTCAGCGCGACCATCCGCACATTCAGACATCAAACCTCCCTATCTGGCAGTCCCCGCACGTCCCCGAGTCTCTTCCATAAATAATGTCGAACTTCACAAAAGTTTTATAAATACTAAATTAGTATTATCCTTACAAAAGATTTATTATAAATTTATGAAAATTGAAAATAAAATTACCCAAAAATTTAAAATTGCTCCTCTTCCTCAATGTCTTCGTCAAAAAACAAGAGATCCATATTACTTTTAAAATTAGTCTGCTTTTAATAATCAAATAATTTTAATAATATAAATGTCATAATTGTAAATGTAACCTATGTATTACCCTACTATTTTTGCCATCCTCTCAAAATATAATTATAATAAATATTATATCCCCACCTCATAATTATAATTGAAAATTAATATGTATTAATTAATAATTAATAATAAAATTTTTCACATATTAATAAGTCACATGAACATGAAACCTATCCAATGCACTAAATCTGAACTTAGAAATAAACAATAATAATCCTTTACCAATAGACTAATCCGGAATGAAGTAATAATAATAATAATAATGAACTAATATTAATAGATAATAGAGTAATAATAATAATAATAATAATAATAATATATAATAATAATAATCATATAATAATATATAATTTTAATAGATAATAATATATATATAATTAATAATAAGTAATTTAATAATCATAAATAATTCATAATAATAATTCATAATCATAATAATAGTCATTAATAAAATAATATTCATAATCAAAATTAAATAATAATAAAAATCCGATTAATAATAAATAATTAAATAATAGAGGCAAAGGAGTTATATAATAATAATCAATAATAATAAATTTATTATTTTTAGAAACCAAATTCAACAACGTTTGATATTAATAATAGCTAATAATAATAATAATAATTATGCTTGCCAACCATCGAATAAATTAAGAAAGTGAAGTTTAAAGGATGAACCAGGAATTTTAATAATAATATAATAATAATAATCAATAATAAATAATAAAATAAAATAATAATTAATAATAATAATAAAAATAAAAATTTTTTATGATACATCAAGAATAATAATAATAAACATTATTAAAAATAATAAACTTTTTTAATAATCATAATTAATATATCAATTAATAATATAAATTAATAATATAAATAATAATATTAATAATAATAATTAATAATAATAATAATAATAATAAATAATTAATAATTAATAATAATAATAATAATAATATAATAATAATTAATAATATAATAAATAAGATAAAAGGTCCAGATGTTATTATAATGATCAATAAAATGAACAAACGAATAACATTAATTGATCGAAACAAACGAAGATGAATGATACACATGATCGATCAAACGAATGAACAAATGATTGAAAAATGATCGAACAAATGAACTAACGAATAAACATCTAATGAACAAATGAATGAGAACAAACGAATATATGATACATACGAACGTGATAATAATCCTAATAATTAAACTAATTTAAATAATTGTATATTGTATTCGATACGCTATCTAATAATAATATAAAATCAATCAATTTTAATTAATAATTATTAATAATATCATTTTTCACTTTAATAATATAATAATTTTAAATTATATCAGTTATTTCTTAAAATTTTAATATTATTTAATCGTTAACATCATATATAATTTATTCTAATATCAATCCAAATCCAAATCCATATCATATAATAATTCACACAGACCAATTCCTCCAACAGTTATGTTAGGAATTCAATTATTTATATATATACATTAGATATTCCCAATAAAAATTATATTAATAATAGTAAGATAATAAATAAAATATGAAACTTCACGAGTACGCATAATAATAATAATAATAATTAATAATTAGATAGTAACCAACAATAAAATAATTGATCTCCCAAATATATAATGCCTAATATGGAGATCTAAATCATACAAGATTCAGTAGCTAAGAATTTAAACTAGCAAATGATAAGAAACAATAATAATAATAATCATAATTTAATAATAATAATACTTAATAATATAATAATAATAATAATACATAGAGAAATAATTGTTATAATAATTTAATAAATAATCAATTTAATAAATAATAATATAATAATAATAATAATAATAATATATAAAAATAATATATTATTTGTGAGTTTATTTTATTTTCCTATTAAATATGTCATAGTCGCTTTAAGTATTTTTTTATTGGTATTGTGCGTTGAATGTGTCCCACTGTCTAATGTGAGCATTTCGTCGTGACAATAAAGTTTTATTTTATGCAGTTATTTTATGACACTTATTTTATTTACAGTTTTATTTCTGTTAAACAGATATAGTAATTCTATGACGGTTGAATCACCTAATAAATGACTATTTAATTATTTACAGCTTATTTCGTAATCAAGATATATGTTCTATCTCTGTGAACATCAAAGCTTTTTATTATAATATGTATATAATTTATGAAATTATTCATAATTTTATTTATACCATCATCTTTAATTTTTGCAACAGTGAATATAAAGTACGCCCCATGCGGTATATTAAACTATCATATAAAGCATCATCTATTACTATACACAGTCATTCATTGAACCATTTATTAATTAATATTTTAGTTATTTTATAGTAAAATCACATATATGTTTCTCATCGCTGTAGTTTAAACCTATTCTCAATACATCATAATTTATTATATCACGTTAAACGTAACAAGTAGCGATCTAATGAAGATCACTATTCTTTTAGAACTGGATACTTTGAAAGAGAATCTATGTAATCAGGTCTATAAACGTTTATACTTGCGTTTTTAACGTTTATATTTTTAACCATTTATATTTCTTATGTTTCAAATAAAATTCCAATATTTGATTTTATAGTATCTTATTTAATAATTTAACTGTACCTCTAATATTCTTGGTTTAATGGCCAAATATCTTATATAAGTAAAAAAATCGTGAGTTAGAATTGTTAAATAGGTTCACAGACCATTTATCCATCTTATAAAGTTTTTATCTATAACCTTCTTTCTTATTGATTACAAAATCGATGTTATAATTGCTCTAAGTCCCAATTTCTTCCCTGTTGTGATTCAACAAACCTCAAATATTCATAAGAAAGACTATTTCACTACATTGAAATATTATATTGATATGTTGAATAAGATCTTTGGTAGATACTTCTTGTGTTTTATATTTTGTCGGAAGTTTTTTTTACTTTCGTCTTTCACCAAGTAAAAGCGCATACCTTATATGTAGTTATATATATATATTATATTAATATATCTATAATATTAACTGTAAATACGATTTTCTTCTTCAAATTTATTTAATTTTGAAAACATTTGTGAGAGATTGCTTCTCTCTTTTAGTTTAGTTGGCTCTAAAGAATGTATATCTAATCCGCGTAGTCGTTGGTCGTACTTATGTGCTTCAGTAAATATATTTGAAATTAAAGGTCTTATACCACCTCCAGATTCCTCAATATTCTTAAGTATGATAAATTTGTTGTACTTTAGTCACCTTTCATTTTAAATTCATTCAACAATTTATTATCTATGTCATTCTTGTGTATTAAATTAAAAGAAAAAGTTATTGAAGTAGAATCCTAAACACTACTGCGTATTCCAGATGATGATTTCTAACTAATGTTTTATAGGTTGAGAGTAGCCATAGATTTAGAGTATTCATTCCTTTTTTCCCCAATTTTATAAAATTTGTTTTTATAAAGATTTTATTATGTCGAAAATTTCTGGCAATTAAAGCCTGGGGATGCTTTTACAAATGTGATTAGCTTTCTTGAACAGTTCGGAGCACATCGGTAAGTTATATTCAGACAACACTGTGTAAAAAATCAGCTTCTTTAATTATTTAAATTAACTCTTCTAAGAATATCAATTTCCGATCTTATGAAATACGTTAATCAACTTAAAATAAAAAATTAATTCTCTTTGATATACTATAACCTCGTGTCAGTCCTAATTCAAAGTAACATTTATACTTTTCTAATTTTTCAATAAAATATGCTGATGACAAAAATAAGCTGTAGCGAAACTTTTTTGAATCTCCGCTACGTGTGTGCCAAAGTCCACTGCCTAACTTTCCTGTGAACTGGTATAACACTCTTCCGTACACTTCGCTTGTCTACTCACCCTGCAGTATCTTTTGTCGACACCAGGAGAAATGCTTACTACAGTACTGGTCTGACCTCTATGTTCTTTATGCTTTTGTGGCCCAATTTACAATGCTTTTTCAAATTCGCTCACTCGAAACGTGCATGATATTGCTGATATAATTATATATAGAATAATCTTATTTCTACATCTAAATTATCACTAATATACGATTTTTCTAAACTATAATAAATTTTAGTTATAGTGAGTAAAAGAAGTTAAAGATAATAAGTAGAATAATAAGAATGAAAGAAGAAGATTATAAGGTAAGATAGAAGAGAAAGAGACAAGAACTTTTAGAAGTCAATAGTATCCTTAAGAAGGAGAAAGAAAAGAGATGTTGTAATGAATTGAGTTTTTGCCCGATTTAGTGTTGATATTTGATTTATTATTGAAGGCAATGCATATGAAAAAGAGAAACGGAGAGGGATGAGAAATAGATATAGAATTCACAATAAGCCGGAGATAAACATGTATTAGATATTTGCAAAATATCGTAAGACCAAACTAAGACGGCACGAATTTGATGTAGATCACCGATATCAAGTAACGTGGATCGAGACTCGAACTCTCGCTCTAGATAGAGAAAAAGGGATAAAAGAAAGAAAAAGATATAAAAAATGGTACATACCAAAAAGACTCGCATTTTAATCTAACTTAGAGTCCATCACACTGAAAAATCAATTAAATCATATTTAATAATATTAAAATTAAATTTATATAATAATATTACTAATAATTTTAATAATATATATATATTAAATAATAATAATATAATTATAATATATATCTTAAATTATTATAAATATAAAATAATATTATATATAATAATAACTGATAGAAATAAACCGAAGGATGCAACATTTAAATATCTATTAAATATAATTATAAATATTTATTATTTATATATATTTATATATAATTTAAATATATATATATATATATTATATATATATATAATATTATAAATTAAATAATATATATATATTTATAAAAATTATTAATATATTATATATATATATATATATAATTAATATTAATAAATAATAATATAAATAAATATGTAATATATAAATAAATAAATAATATATATTAATAATTAAATAATAATAAATATTAATAATAATTAATTAAATAATATATTTAATACTAGTAAACATACCTAAGATATAAAGCACTAGACAGCAGCTTTAGAGTGAAAGAATGTAAATTAAGAAGAAAGTGTCCAATGAGAAGAAGAAGAGAAGATAGAAGAAGAAAAGTAGAAGAATTAAACAAGAAAAAAATATAAAATGTATTCGTAATATAATAAGAGAAGTAAGAAGAAGAAGGTAATATAATAGTTAATATAAGTGAAAGATAGAGAAGAAATAATAAAGTAAAAAGAAAGAATATATAGTAAAAGTAAAAGAATAAAAAGAATAAGAATAGAAATAGTATTATATATATTTATAAAAGTATTAAATGATTATGAATAAAAGAAGATATAAGTAAGAAAATTAAAGATAAAATAAGAAATAATAAGAAGAATATATAAGAAATATAATATCAATAAAAATCTTATTATAGAAAAATCAAATAAATGTATACGAAATAAAAAATGAGATCAATAGAGAAATATAATGGTTATTAGGTAATAATTAGAAACAGAATATTAATGAAAATAATATATATATGATAAATTAGAAATCAAAAAAAATTAGAAATTAGAAATTACAAAGAAATAAAAATATTTAAGATGACAGCCGGAATGGAGATATCGGGAATATTTCCATTTCCGGTGATATGAAGAGAAAGTGAAAATAAGAATAAAGAATAAGAAATAAGAAAAAACCAATAAGGTTTAAAAGAAAAAGATTGTAAGAAAAAGAATAAGAAAAAGATAAAAAGAAAAAGAAAAATGAAGGGAAAAAAATTTGTGTGGAGATAGAAGAAAAAAAAAGAAAAAAAAAAAGAAAAATGGAAGAAGCAAAGTAAGAGAAAAAAAAAAAAACAAAAAGATAAACAAGAAAAGGAAAAGAACGAGATAAAGAATATGAATAAGAGACAGAAGAAAAATGAAGAAGAAAAAATTCAACTAAAGACGTCATAATGAAATAAGAAACTGCAATTAAAAGAGAGAAGAAAAAGTGAAGTACCAAAGTTGCTTAAATAAGATATAATATAGCATAATAAAGTATTAAAGATAATACATAATTGTAAGTAGCATGAGTAGTATTTTAGTTTAGCTAAATAACAGCAATAAGGAAGAAATAAGTGAACTTTAATACATAATCCTTTGAAAAATGCATGTATCAAAGTCATCGCATTGTTTTGAATTGTCATCTAATGCATATGATATATATTAGAAAATGAAAGAAACAATAAAGTTAGGTGAAGAAGAAGAATTAAAGATAATCAGTATATATAAGAATATAATTAATTATAAGTATATATCATATTAGTAAGATAGAATATACGAAGAAGGAAACATCAGAATAGAAAGTAAAATAAGAAGTAAGTAAGTATGATCTATGAAGAAACCATTTAATATAAAATTTCATGGAAAGAATAGATTAGTTTGAAGAACCTAGAGCTCTCCCTAAGATAAGAGATGGTAAGAAGAATCTGAGAGAGAAGAAAGAAGAGAGATGAGGAAGAAGATATTTATAGGAAGAAGAAGTGTACATGATAGGTTTAAGATAGTAATTAGTCAGAACAGCAGAAGAAAGAATATAATGGAGAGTATTTATAATACCAAGCATCCATGTTAAAGAACTTGCAGAAAATTCTGAAAATGAACTTTAATTCATTTAGAAGTTTTATATAAAAAAAAACATTGTATCTTTTAAAAATTTAATAAATATATTGCATCAGAGAATGAACTCCCTCAAATTAACCTCCCTATGTGAAATCTAAGAACGTATAAAGTATAAGTAAAACACACCCGAGAAATATGATGTGAGAGTAAAATCATTATTTTTTTGCCATATCAAACATTTTTTTTTCTCCTTTTTTTTTTATTTTTCTTTATATTTTTTTTAATTCGTGTGTTGTAGATCAATTACCAATGTGCAAATATTCGACTTTAAATTGATTACCAAATTATGTATTAAACCCTTTTTAGTCTAAGCGAGACAATTTCAAATGATAATTCTGCTCTTTTCTGCATTTACACTAGCGATTACTATTAAAACTATTAAACACAAGAATGGAAGATAGCTGTCACAAGTCGTTTATTTTTCTTTATAACATATATGATTGTATAAATTCAAATAAAAAGCAAATAACAACTTTGAAATTAAAAAAAATATTATTATGAACAATGATTTTAAAAGTTCTAAACACTTTAGTATTGTTATTATATTTTCAAATTCGTCAAGAGATATAAATTCTCTTATGAATTATGAGCTCTGATTGATAATTCATGTTAAATATTAGTTTCAATACTCCAAACTTACAATATATTAAATTTTCATCGTTTAAATATAGATTTAATGACTACGATAAATGTTATAAATTTTTAAAATATATAATATTAGAGTATATAATTTTTAGAAATATTAAATAGGGAATATCTTAAAATTTCCTTTATTATGTAATAGAAACATGTTTGTGCATTTGTGTAAATATATATAAAAGATCATATCGTTTTAGAGTGAACATATCAAATGATGGTAACTTACATAATACTTCAATTAAAACTTAAAGTGCGGAGAAACTACGGAGAGGGGGAAGCACAGAAAATTACATAAAACTTAAATGACGGAGAATTACGTAAAACTTATCTCATCCATAAAACAAAGATTCAAGTTAACGTAATAACTTTAACGTATAAAATATTTACAAGCAAATTTTCTCTCTGAAAGCTTAGAGTAATGAATGGTTTATCGTTTTAGTTAAAGTCTATGCAATTTCTTCCGTGAGAGTCACTTCAAAAAAGGCAAATAGAATGGCAATAACTATACTACAACAGTATCAACAACAACAATAACAGCAAACGACAACAACAAAACAATAGCATCACTAAAAACACAGACAAAACAACTATAGTAGTTGTAACAGTAACAATAACAACTGCAACAATCATAACACTCAATAACAAAAACAACAAAACTAAAAATTATAAATATGAACTATCCTATTTATAAATTACACATTATTACTCTCTGGTTCAATCAACAGAGGTGCCATCACTAGTTCTTTGTAACAATATATAAAATAATTGGGTCAAAAGATAGAAGACAAAAGCTCCAAAGACAATAAAAAAATCAAAATATAAAAACAGACTAATATTAAACATATACAAAAAACAGCAGACACACAAGAAAAAAAACGGATATTTCTTTCCACGCATATAAAATATAGATGTGGGATCTTAATCTCTAAAATAAAACATTATATCATCTTTATTATCTTTTGATTATTTCGAATAAAGCTCTTGTATAATCATATAAAAAAGACAGAGCACTTGAAAACTAATGAATATTGTCCTTGTGCTTTATATATTTGTAAATATTATTTAAAAAATATCAACTTGTTTTTATTTTTTTTTTCTTAATTATCCACACTATACTGATAATTCTTTATATTTAGTTATTACTATTTCATTGGTTTATTAGTAAAATATAATTCTAGCATTAATATTAATTCCCATATATACAAAAAAGGAATATTGTATGCTTGATATATTAGAGCATAATTATAATAGAATATCTATCAAGATATATAATTTTATCAATAAAAATATATTTAATTAAAATATAGAATATGTAATGGTTGATCAAAATCTGCATGGCCTCCATTTAAAAATTACCGAATATTTCAAACGTTGAAACTTAGGAAAAATCTTGAAAGTTTGTATAGAGTACGTAAATTAGTAGCGATAAAAATAATAATATTTATCAATTAATAGATATCTAGTAATTATTGATGAATATAGTATATTAAACCAATACATAGTTACGTAGTGCCTCAACTATAATCACACACTACAGCATATTAATTATAATATATCTATATTATATATATTATATTATTAATATTATATATATATAGTATTAATATATATATTATATATTAATATTACTATATATATAATATAATATTATATATATAGTATATTAAATTTCTTGTTTATAGTATGGTAGTGTAATGAATATATATATTAGTATATTTACACGTATATATATGTATATTATATATAGGTATATATAATATATATAAATATATATATATATAATAAGTTAATAGTGAAATAATGAAAAATAATGAGATAAGTTATATAGGGGAAGTTAGTTATATTATATATATATGAGTGAGTATATATATATATATAAGGGGTATTTATGATATACTATATATATAATATATAGTATATATTAAATAGTATATTCCTAAATGGCCGAGGGTATTCCAAATGTGGGGTAAAAGAATTCCCGTAACGATGTTGCTGGCGCTGTCCGATTATAGGAGACTAAAACGGCTGAGTGAGCCAGTCTAGTGAGACCCGCCCACTTTATTTATGTCTTGACCACGGCTTATATATATATATATATATATTATATGTATATTGTATGTATATATATCATTCTGTATATATAATATCGATAACTGATAAGTATATATATATATATGTAATACTTATATATAGTAGGTAAACTAAAATAGGTACGAAATATATTTACAAATAAACATGGACCGTCACTCACTGGGCATGGATCCTAATCAAGAGAGAAAGGAGAATGTACTCAGTAAAATTTAACCGTGCGAGCAGGGCGAAGCCAGCCCAAGTGGAAAATAGCTCACATTCTCTTCCACGCCGACAACGAGTTCTAAGTGGCGAACCCTAAGGGATCCATCGCTTTGCTATGGCGCCAAGTCTCTGACTTACTGAACGCTACCGGCTTGGAACCGGGGGCTCTTTATATAAATAAGTATACACAATATACTAAAAAGAAAGAAAAGATACAAAAAGGAAACAAAAAGAATATCACACACAATACCATACATATACAAATATATACTATATTATATATAGTACCTACGTATATATATATATATACTATATATATATATATCACCTAGAGTACTACCTCATATATATATATATATATACATATATATATTATTATTAAATATATATTATATTATATATATATATATTATATATATATATATATAGTATATATATATATATATTTATATATATATATATATATAGTATATATATATATTATATATAACACTACCTCATACATTTTTCATTCACTATCACCATTATCCATTAATTATTACTATCAATAATATTAATACAATAATTTTGTGTTGTTTTCTATACTTTCACCACACTATTATCAATCATTTAATATCAATAATATTATATTAATAATTTATAATTATTTATCATCTCTAGCATTATTATCAATAACATTTAATAACACAAATTTAATAACTATCTACTATTAACACTATCACCTGGCACCAATTATTATTATTATTTATTACTACGATTGCTATAGAACACATGTTGAAGGGGGGTGTAGTCAGCTGCAAGTATTTTGAAACGCTAATCCACGCTATTGAATAGTTATATATATATATATATATATATTATATATATATTATATATAGTCTCACTACAGGAGCTCACCGTATAAGTAGTATATATACTTACCCAACCTCCATAAAAACCTCTATGTTAACCCACTTTTACAGTTAACTGAAAACCTTTGTTAACCTATATTATTATATAGGTTATATATTATATGTTGGATATACCCTAGGTATATTTATATATAGTATAAATAATAGCCCATCTAGGTAATTTATATCAGTTAATATGATATCATATTATATTATATATATTATATATTATAATGTATATATAATAAGATATATTATAATACTAATAGATAAATATATAATAATATATATATATATTATTAATTATATAAATATATTATATTATTATAAAATATAAATATAATTTATATATATATAAATTATATAATATATATATATGAATATATATACTATATATATTAATATATAATATATATATAATTATAGTTTAATTTATAATATTATATAATAATATTAATATATATATAATATATTAATTAATATATATATAATATATATATATAATAAAATAAATAATATATATATAATATATAATATATAATATTATATATAAGATATTAATATATATATATACTTAATATATATATAATATATTATAATATATATTAATATATTTATAATAATATATAATTAATATATATATACTAAACAATAATTAATTTAATTATTAATTATAATTAATATATATTATATTATATATATATATTAAT
>JABUQX010042817.1:0-21095 GCA_015478945.1 Trachelipus rathkii
TATAATATATAATAGATATTATATATATAATATATATAATACTTATATATATATTCTATACATATATATATATATAATAATATATATATATATATATATATATATATATCATATATATACTTATTATAGTAACTATATAATATATATAATATATATACTATATATATATATATAACTAATATATAAATATATATAGTATATAATATTATATATATATATATATATATATAATATAAACTATATATTAGAATATATATATATATATACTATAATATATACTATATATATATATAATAAGTATATATATATATATATATATATACTAAATATATACTATATACTACAGGGTGTCTTAAAAAAAACTTACTAACACACTTTACTCTTTTTGTTTTTCAGTGTAACTACTGTAGACAGAATGCAGAGATCAATTTAGCTTTGGAAGCAGAAGAAACGTTTATCCTAAAAGCTATTGACCACCTGAAACGCCACGGAAGTTGCAAAGACGGTTTTTCAGACAATGAGCTGTCGAATTAAACCACCACCAACGCCACCGCATTCCCGCATCAGACCGAGAAATCCTTGAACCAGATAGAACCGTTCCACAACTCAACCAAGAAACCGTTCTGGACGACCACGGACACCCAACCAACCGTGCAACAGGGAGAGCAGCGTAGCATCACCCCCACCATAAATCTCTACGACAAATGCCAGAGGCACCACACATCTCAAAAGATTGCCGATCCATGCATCTTGAAGCATCCTTAAGCTGGAAATGCGTACATACTCAAGACTACTCTATGCCTCTCAATGAAGACGCATCCGGACCGGAGACTTCAAATTTTGTGAAATGCGTACCCTGGCTAAATGTGCAGAAGGCATGAAGGTTCCACACAAAAATGTCTGCAAACATCGAGGCCACCTTAAATTAACATGGCATCGATTATCGCCCATACATTTACCACTAGGGTTCCTTAAATCCTCATGTTAAAGCTGAACACAATTTAAACCTACCAGGCGTAACTGTGGGTGGGATCATCAGCCATTTTAGGCACTCACAGACCGTTTTTCAGCGGATCCGTAGATGGGACAGGACCTAACCTCTGCTCAAGAGGCGTACAGTCAACACATTGCATAAATGTTTTGTGCATAACGCACCGTGATTACTTTCAGCAAGATGGCACACCTCCCCACTACCATCGTGATGTAAGAGCTCACCTCGATGCAAGCATTTCCAAACACATGGATTGTACTAAGTAGTATTGAATCCCTCGCGCGCTTCCCAAGATCCGTCAGGCCAATGAACTTTTTGTAGGCATACCCTCAAGGACATGAGTTTATCGCCCAAAAACAAAAACGATAAATTGCATTGAAATGGAAATCGAAAGACAAAATCACGACATATGACAGACTGATATCTGAAAACTCTGGGGAAAACGAGTTTGAGCCAAATGGTAAGAGATACTAGTTCCACTGAAAGGGTGAAACCTTACCTGAGTGCATAACTCAAAACTAGCATCGGGAAACCACTGCGCCGAGAACACGATTTATAGAGTTGCTCGAGAATCAAAGTTTCTGCGCCTAGAAGGCAAGAAAATGCTGGTCCAACTGACAGCGTAAAGCCCCAACATGGGAGATGGTAAATAATAATATATATATATATATATATATATATATATATATAGTATATATATATATATATATATATATTATATATATATACTATACTATATATATACTATAATATATATATTATATCATATATATATATATATATATAATAATATTATATAATATATATATATATATATATATATAATATATATATATTCTCTTTTTACAGAAATTTGCTTCATGCTATATTATATATATATATATATATAATATAATATATATATATATATATATATATATATATATATATATATATAATATATATATATATATATATATATATATATATATATATATTATGACAGTTGGTTCGTATGCCAGATTGAGTCATAAACCAACTAAATCCTTAAATGAAAATTGAACTACGAAAGATTTTGTGAGCGGAAGATTTTTATTCTTGATTGGTTTCGTGAAAGGAAGTCGCAAAAAAAGTTCAGTCGTGAAAATAAGTTCAAAATAAATATTCGTGGATTGTGATTACAAATTGCATTTTGGCTCATTTAGTTTCATTGTTTGGAGGAAATTCATAACGAAGAGGTTTCAGTAGTAACCAACTTGGAGGTTTCGTGTCCCGTGAAATCGGGTAGGTTAAGTTAAATTTGTATAAATTAAAAAAATTTTATTTAAACTCGTGGTATAGTAATTTCTATAAAGTAAAATTGAACTTGGAAAAGTTTAAAGAATCGAAATTCATGTGAAGATCAATTGTACTTTTCATCAGCAACTTTGTGTTAAAGGTTGCATCGAACAATATCAGCAGTTGCGTTTCTTTGAATATTAAAGTGTCAATTTGAGTAAGAAATAATGTCTGCTTCTTTGATAACGTATTGAGACAATAAAAAGAGGTTTAGAGCTGGAACATTTAATACGAATTTTGTAAGATAAATGTAAGTAGGCTTGCGCTTTAACGTCTCCAGAAACCTAAATTATTTAGCGTGTGAGGAAAGTTAATATTGAGTAGCCTCGTATTTGTATTGTGATATAGGTTGGTTGTTAGCGCTGTTACGCAATCTGGCTAGAAGCAATCAGCGGGTTTTAAAGTATTTGATGTTAAGTTTGGTTAGGTTGATATACGCTAAAATGTTTTAATAATGTTGCGTTTAGAAAATAAGTATTAAGACAGTGAGTGTGACACAAATAGTATTAGGAATAGTATTAAATAAATAAACGTGTAGCGTATCAGTATTTGAATCGGTCACGATGATAAACGTAGGTTGGTACGTAAAGGATAACGTGACAATTCATGTGGCTAATATAAGTTTGTTATTATTATTATATTATTATTATTATTATTATCTATGATTATTATAATTATATTATTATTTTTATATTATTATTATTATTATTATTATTATAGTATTATTATTATATTTATTTATTATTATATTATCTATTATTATTTATTCTGATTACGATTATACGTACGTTGAGGCTAATTTTTATTAGCTATACTTGTCGAGACGAATCGAACAAAATGACTAGCGTAATTTTGTTTGTTCGTACGTATTGATGTATATACGTTTCACCAATGGTACATTTTCCATTATTATGATTATATATTATATTATTATTATTATTATTATATATTATTATTAATCTATTATTACTTATTATTATTATATTATTATTTATTACTTATTATTATTATTATTATTATTTTCATACTGTACATTTTAAAAGATATATATGTGTTAATCTGCCCGTCCATTCTGTCTTTTTAAGGCCTGTGCAGAGCCTCGTGCCAGAGCCTGGGCGGAACCTACGTCGCACGACCTGTGCGGACCTTGGGACCGAGTGATGCAAAGCTGCCTGTGTGATCCAGATGTATGGTCGGAGCGAAGAGTGGAGCGGCTCCGCCGAATGCAGTGGACCCCGGTCGTGTGAACCACCACTAAAGAAGAGTTGGAGGGTGCCGATATAGCACTCCCTATACTAAAGAAGAGTTGGAGGGTGCCGATATAGCACTCCCTATAGTAAAAGAAGACTTGGAGGGTGCCGATATAGCACTCCCTATAGTAAAAGAAGTAGTGGAGGGTGCCGGTATAGCACTCCCTATAGTAAAAGAAGTAGCGGAGGGTGCCGGTATAGCACTCCCTATAATACCGAAGAATCTGAGGGTGCCTTGTAGCACTCATTACCATCCTGAAAATCGTAGTCTGGAGTGAGGTGTGGAACACCGTCATTGAAGTCACCGGCATTTATGGTCTGAGTTGGGGATCTACGGAATCCAACACTCAAAGTTACGTAATAAACAAATTCCTTAATTACTTGCCTATTCTACTTTAGGTCAAGAAACATTGACTTGTACTACAGCTGATAAACATTAACAGAATTTTATAATTGGTGTCAAATAGTATAATGATGTAATATTTTGCGATTCTATATATATGTAGGTTTAAAATATTTTTAGCGTAGGTTAGTGAGGACTATATAGGTTTGCTCATACTTCTCTAGCTATATATTAATGAAAACTCTTATCTTGTGTTTTTTTCTCTCGACCATTCCCCACTAGAGACTTTAACCCTTTGCCTTGGCTCCGTCTGTATACCCTCCGTCAGCACTATGTGCGCCTGGCCAGCAACAATTTTGGTGGCCTCGTTCGCGGTCTCTCACAGGTGGTGCGTTCGGCGTACCAGCGTTATAGTGAGAGAGCATAGCCGTGTGGAATTCTACAAAACACTGTAAGGTAACGAGAAAAAAATTTTTTTTTCGCTTTGAGTTGCCAAAATTTTTTTTGTTGTTGGCGAATTTTTTTTTTTTATCCTCTCAAAAAAAATAGTCGTCTATATAAAAGAAACCGGCCTTTTTCCAATATTCTTTACGAACTATCTATATATATAATTTTGTTGTGCTCTATTTCTAAATTTTCGTGAGCTGGTATATTTCGAGCTCATATATTTCAAAAAAAAAAGGAAAATTTGTTGAGCTTATATTTTCCGGCGCCTCTTATAATTCAAAATTTTTGTGAGGCAAATGTGATACAATTGACGGACTCTTACATTGAAGTTTCTTGTGCTGGAGCTCGCACATTTTTTGAAATTTTTGTGTGAGCTTTTGAATTTTGACAATTTTGTGTGGAGCTTTTGAATTTGAAATTTTTGTGTGAAAGCCTTGCAATTTTAAGTTTTTTGACCATTGGGAGCTCGCTACATGTGAAATTCTTTGTGTGGAAGCTTTTGAATTTTGAAATTTTGTGTGGAGCTTTTGAATCTTGAAGTTTTCGTGTGGCAGCTCGTACTATTGAAATTTTTGTGTGGGAGCTTTTGAATTTTACGAAATTTTTAGTGTTGGAGCTTGTGAATTTTGAAATTTTGTTGCCGAGCTTTTTGAATTTTGCAAATTTTGTGCTGGAGCTCTTGAATGTCTTGAAATTTTGTGCTGGAGCTCTGATATTGGAATTTGGTGGGACCCTGTAAGACTTATGACATTTTGGTGGAGTTTTTCCGAGTTTCGTGTGAAATTCATTGCAATTCTCTTAGCTCGTGAATTTTTTTAAATCAATTTTTTTTTTTTTTGGTTTTTGCTTTTGGGTTAAAAAATCATTGGATTTTTTTTTTTGCAATTCGTGTATTGTTTTGAAATCAGTGTAGCAGCTTGCTTGAATTCTTTGAAAATTCTTTTTGAAATTCGATTTTTTTTTTTGGTTTTTGGCGCGTTAAAAATCCATTGGATTTTTTTTTTGCAATTGTTGAATTGTTGAAATTCAGTGTAGAGCTGTTGAATTTTTTTTGATAATTCTTTTTGAAATATCGGAAATTTTTTTTTTCTTGGTTTTGGTGTGGGAATCTCTTGTATTCTCTTGGAATTCGCGAAATTTTTTTTGAACTTGTGCTGGAACTCGTGGTTGAATTCTTGAAAATTCCGTGAGCCCCGAGAAATTTTTTGATGAAATTTTTGCTATACAAGCCGTTGAGCAGTTTTGAATTTTTGAATTTTTGAATTTTGGGGAAATTTTAAATTTTGACAATTTTTTTGTTTTGGAATTACTTGCGGCTCCAGAACTACTTTATTTAACTCATATTATTTTATTTTTTGAATTTGAATTTTTATGGTATTGAGCTTTTGAATCTGAAGCTCTTCGATATTTAGTGTGAAATTTATTTATTTATTTATTTTACACTTGATTTTAAGGTACCCACATACATAGTGGTACCCAACTGATTATTTATTGATATTTTTCGTACAGTTGAAAAAAAATTTGATACTATTTGGGTGTGGGAGTGGTGTATATATTTGTTTGTGGTACACACGTACAGTGGTACCCAATTGATATACATTTTCGAATTTACATTTGGGTGTGGGGGATTTACACACACACTGATAAAAGAAGAATTTTTTTTTTTTTTGATAAATTTTTTTCTCGCCAATTCGTGCGCGACTTGTTCACATCGTATAAATTGATAGTTAAAGAGAAACAGCTATGGCGGGTACTTACGAATGGTAAGATTGATGCAAGGAGGAAAAGGAGAGTAAAAGCAGATGCTTCTATTGAAGAATTCCAAAGTGGTGTAACAGAAACAAGAAGATGTAATGTAGACAGGTTAGTTATGGTGCTGGATAATTGTGCACAGGCTCTCAGGTCAAGAAGAGGAAATCCTACTACAGAGCAACCGGTAGAGGTTAACAATATACGGTACAGCAGCAGGGTGACAAAAGAAAGGAAAAGTCAAATGTAGAACAATCAGTAACCGTGAGAATGAAGGAGATAGGTAAGACAAAACCAAAGGTGCAGTTAGCCACTGAAGTATAAGAGAAGAGGTATTCGATGAGCGAGAACGATTTGATGCACATCTTTGATATAATAGAAGTGAAACTGAAGTGAAGGTGTGGCAAAAAAGAATCGACGAAAGAACAAAAAAAGCAATAACATGTAAGAAAGTATACAGTAGATACAGTTCGTGACAGAGTAGAGTCAAGAAGGGTGGAACAGTCAGGTGGATATAAGTGGTAACGTCTGTTCAAAGAGGTTGGTGAATTAGAAAAATCGGGTACTGGAACCCAGTAGTGCATTAACAGGGCTCATCATTTTGCCGCCGTAATTATTGCGAGGTGTATGCGTAACGTACAGTAGAGCTAACACAAAAGCGGTAAAACCTTTAAAGTACGGACGAGACAAAGTACAGACCTTTGATGCCTTCATCGAAGACTTTGAGAGGTACGCGAAAGAACAGCTTGGAAGGGACAAGCAGCGGTGGGCTGTTGAATTGAGGAGCTTTTTGGAGGGTGGTCCCCTAAGAACTTACTACAGTATATACAGAGCGAAAATGAAGTACGTAACCATTGTGTCAAGGCTGCGTAGCTGGTGTAAAGAGGAGAAAGAGATAGCTGAGTGATGGATCTCAGAAGAATTCTGACGAATATGGAGATTAGAGAAAAAAATGAAAAGATCGCCGAGTTTGCTCTGCGCAGCAACCAAACATATAGCAGCACAGAAGCAAGATCAAGGTATACTGCCGCATCCTAAAAGAAAGCAGTTCTTGAACGCCTGCTAAAAAAAGTGGCCAGAAGGTTTAAGTTACGGATGGGGAGTGAGAAGGAGAGTATGAAGGTACGGTGGAAGGATATGGTGAGTTGGGCCCAAGAGGAAGATGAACTAGAAGATCAATCGGAACCAGAAGCTGAAGCTATTCCTATATGGGCAGCCATCCAACAAGAAGGCAACCAGAGGAGGACGTATGCGGACCAGGTCCGTTATGGGAGACCGGCACCGCAACGGAACGACGCACCAAAGGAGTATAGTAGAAGGAGTAGTAGGTCATACAGTGGACAAAGAATAAGGTGCCATCATTGTGACAAGGTAGGCCACGTAAAAAGAGACTGTTGGAGGTTCAGAGGGTGGTGCCTAGGATGTGGCAGTAATGAGCATAAGCTTATGGATTGTGGAGCAAGGATGGGGTACGGGTTTCAGCGTCGAAATGACAATGGGGAGCAAGAACAAGGTGTTCCAAGAACAGTGGAAAAGAAGTGTTTCTTTTGTGGAGAGGTTGGACATTGGGGACAAGCTTGTCCATTGAAGAAGGAATTTGATGAGTGGAAGAAGAACAAACCACCAGGTTCGGGAAACGAACCTGGCTCCGCCCCATTCGCCCCCGGACGTGTCGGAACAACCCCAGCCGTCAATGGTCCACAAAAGTTATCCCGCGTTAGTCAAGGGGCTGTGGGTGCCGACACCCTGCAGGCAAGAAGAGTTTGTGACATGAGCCACAGATGAAGGAGTACTTTGCGTCCATTGCCCTCAGCGTGATACAAAAGTTACCGAGTATGTTACAACAGACATAAACAACAGAGTGTATCAATACTACAGTAATATGCAAGCTCACGGCGCGCTGAAAGTTAAAAATGGCACCGTTATTGAGGGTGATGATAAAACTTGATGTTGTGCGCAGATGATTTCGCACAGTCGGACTTCAGCGGGCCCAATATTGTTTGTCGGGGAAAAGTGAACTTTCCAAGAATCTCAAACCAGGGTAGACTTGCAATAAGGGTGATGAGGTTCGAAGGTGTTGGGTGATCCACTGCTTTGTTAGAATTCACATCCACCGCAACGCCTGCAGCGATCACTATTAAGAAAATCGGCTTTGTTATGGTCAGTTCGAGATCATATGGTTAAAAAGTATGAAGGCAGGTGTATACTGGATCCGTTTTGGTTAAGAATAATATTAAGCTTAATACTGTAGACGGATCATTTAAGAGGTATGGTGACCATGGTGTCAAAGAGCAGGTGTTTTTGATGGATGGATTAAAAGACTGTATAAGGGTGGTAACCTCGGTGCCTGTGTATATGGTAGAAGAAACAGTACTTAAGAAGGATGATTGGGAGGCAGTTAAGGTAGAATGGAGATCTAAACAGATAAAACCAAGGAATCATGATGGAGGGTACAGTACAAAGCCGGAAGAGTTGTTACTGGAAGGCGTAGAAGGTGGTAAAAAAGGTTACAACAAAAGATTTAAAATCATACCAGGGTTGGTAAAGTGGGTAGAGAAAGGAGGTACTGTATTGTTAAAAAAGTTGACACCGGGTCAGTTAAAATTAGGTAAAGGTGAGCAAGTAGGTACAGCACATTTAGTAGTAGATGAAGACAGGTTGAGAAGTTATGAAACCAGTGTGTGTACTGTAAACACCACAGTGCAAGAGTTGTCGGGTCCATCTAGTAATGAACAGGAGTGGACGAAGGAGAAATTAAAGACCGAGATAAAATTTATGGAAGAACTGTCACCAGAACAGATTGAGCAGATTTTAGAGGTACTGTGGAGACAACGCAAAGTATTTAGTAGAAGTGACGTGGATGTCAGTGAGACATCAATGACACCGTATAGGATCAAACTTCACGATTATACCCCTATATATCAACGGGCCAGGAGGTTTGATCAGAGAACAAACGAAGAAATTGAACATCAGGTAAAGGAGTTGTGTTTACGAGATATAGTGGAACCGTGTGCTGCAGAGTGGAGCTCACCGGTAGTACCGATACGAAAGAAAGATGGGACACTCAGACTGTGTGTCGACTATAGAAGGCTTAACAAGGTGACAGAGGCGGACAGGTTCCCCATGGCGAACATCACAGAAACAGTTTTTGGTTGTTTCAGAGAAAAAAAACAAGTTTGCATTTAGTAAAAGGTACTACCAGATAACTGAGAGGAGTTGTAAAATTTACAGCTTTTCCTTTTTTCGACTGTTCAGTGGGCAGTACCGTTTTTAAAAGCGTAAGGCTGGCTTGAAAAAAACGACCTCGGGGCATTCCAACGGGAAAATGCCACGAGGACATACTTTCGGGGTCAGTAAGATAAGTATTGGTAATGCTTACCATGTATTATTGCATTCAGCCGAGAGTTCAAGAACATCTGATTAATAGAAACAGAGTACCTGCAGCGGCTTTGTCTGAAACGTAACGTAAGAAAGTTAGTAAGTTTAATTGGCGCTGCAAAAAGACGGTACAGTTCTTTGGCCATATTATTTGGCGTCTACAGTATCAGAAGCTTCCAGGAATTTAGTTCCCCAAATTGACAAACTAGAAAAACCAAGTAACATCGGAGAATGAGGATATTAGATATGACTAAAACTTGCCAGCGGAAGTTGTATAAGAAACTGTTCAATTCATTTAGTATTATTGTATTACTTGAAAACACTTTTTTATTGAAATAAAAAAGCAGGAGAACTCACATTTTTTTCTCCCTTCTTTATAAAAATTTTCATCAGAAAAAATAAACGATGAAAATCATGATTGCGAGACCAAAGTTCCTATCGAACATTGTAAATCAGTGGCTATACCAATCAATTATCGTAGAAAAATGCCTATAGCGTCAGTCATATGTGGTTGACGACGACTTTACCACAAAATTTCTTTACCTGATCAGATATTATATATAATAATCACATATGGGTGACAGGTTCCAAAACTTTCAGAAAAATATTTTCTGTCAAAAAAACGTCAGACATATGTGACTGACATGGCAGTGAACTGAGTGATAATAGAGATATATAATACGTACATTACAAAAAATAGAGAGAAATACTTATAAAATTATATAAACCAACACTCCCACAGAGTATAAAAAGTCATTAAAATCTTGCTTCGTCAGTAGTTTCTACACAACACTAGCCAATATGGTAAGCAGCGTTCAGTCACTATAATATATATATATATATATATACACAAAGTTAGGGAAAAAATGTTTGGAGCATAACTACTGTAATTTTATAATTAAATAACCGAATATAAATATAGATACGCATTATCGGTATTTAAAATATGACTGATATGAAGAGTTGAATGTAATTTTTAAAATTAAATGGAGGGTAGGGTCCGTTTTGACCTACATGATTTATAATAAAATATTGTAATGGTTAATTATTATAATTATTGATTAAAACCTTTAAACAATACATAAATCGATAATGGTAGCAAAGTATTTTTAATTACTTCTAACCTAATATTTTGAGAAAATCCTGTTTTATATTTCATTAAAATGACTATAATAATTATAAAAAGTAAAAAATTATGAATATATAAAATAAACTTAAAGTATATAGCGTTTTTTTATATAGATATGATGGAAGTACTTAGCTAAATTATCGATAGGGTGACTATAAATATAAGGATGTTATATTAAACCATAATATTAATGATGAAATATATAAATTGCTCTTCAATGGATAATTTAAAATCAGAATATATATACGTCAGAAAAGTAATGAATACACCCAAGAAAGAACAGTGTTGGAGATACTACCTCTGAGAATGAACTAGTGTAGGAGACTGTAAACCTGAAAAATAATATCATGGATTACGAGAATTTAAATTTTTACCTTTAAGATCCTATATGAGCTATGTTAAAATAAACATTAAGAATATTAATTTATTCAAGAAAATAATATGTAATATACTAACGTTTTAATATATAAGTAACAAGCTATTAATGATGAATACTGTTTATCCCCGAACTCTATTTTGATATCACAGATATAAATAAAATTTATTTTAAATAACTGTTTTCTCTCACTTATATAAAATGTAAGCATTTAGTGTTATATCATTTTACTTACTCATCCTGATTATTCAAAATATATAATTGACTGTATAACCCTTCTTTAAAATTTAGAAAAAGAGGTAAATAACAAATGAAAAAGCGTTATTAAATATAAATGCGTATAATTCAGTACTATATATATACTACCTATATATATATATATATATATATATCAAATAATTATATATAAATTTGCATATGAAAAGTTAAAAATATATATAATTTTTTGTAAAATAAATTATTTTCCGTAATAAGAAATAAATTTTTTTAATCAACGATTAATAATTACATTCAAGAACATCTTGTTAAAATAAGCATTCAGAAGCATTCAGTATTGATAGGCTAATATTGATATAGTAGATCCTAATAATGTATAATTTATTCATTTTTAATGATAAGGCTAATATAATTTATTATATATATATTTTTCAAATGTAAATAGGCATTATAAAAAATCTAATTATATAGGAACTTCTAGTGAGACTTGATCAGTTGCATATCTGTGAGTAGCACTACAACTAGCAGCCATAGCATCAACCAAGCTCGCTTTCTTTGGCCGTCCAAGAGTGCAGTCACCGGATTGCTTATATAATTGGATGCCTCAACACACTCTAGTATAATTCCTGATATGCTTAGTGTCTAATTTTATGAAGGAATATTATAAGAAAGGTGTTTCATTTATTCTTGAGCATGGCACATAAATACAATTTTGTTGTTTCTTTCCCGAGTATGTAATACCTCCAGTCACTCACTGAGTCTAACTAGTAAATTCTAAAAATCTTAGAGGAGATGACCTTATTATACATTTATGGATTAAACGTAGAATCCAATTATCTTAAGCCGAGAATAATTCAAAATTTCTATTAATACTAATGTTAATATTATACTATCATATTTGTGTCTTTTGAAAACTACTACTAATTCAATTACCTCTTACGCAAAAAAAAAAAAAAATAATTTTTAATTACTTTTTTTTGATATTTTGCGTGAAAACTTCAATTTACTGTGAGAAAATTTGACTTTTGATAGAAAGTCTTGATTTGGTTGGTTGTCCAGAAACATATACGTAGCACACTTTAAATCTTCGAGAGAAGGGAGTATATAAATATATACATAATTATCCGAGAATATTTCAAATAAAAATAGATCATTATAATTATAAAAATATTTTTCGATACTATTTAACTCTTATATATATATATGTAATATGGTGGTGATAAAATAAAATAAAAGCATTAGTTTATTTGTTTAATATTTAAAATGTACATGATTTTTAATAACAGAGTGTTAACAAATTTTTTGATATACAGAGAGCGGAGATTCACTTTGAGGAAACATTTGAATTTTTCAATCCTTAACTTTATCATTTTAAAATAATACTTTGTGATTTCCCCCTTAGATAGAAATTAAAAATATAAATCTTATAAGCCACACACCTGAAACTCCGAGAAGACTATGTAAAATTAATAAAACATAAACTTACAAATTAATAGTTACGGTTTAGATATATATATATAGTTGAAATGATTTTTTCTAAAAAGTATAGTCAAGTATTATCTATCATTAAAATGCGCCAGTCATACCATAGGAGCATCTGCGACTTTAGCGTCTTGAAGAGGCACTATGTTTATTTAATGTATGATTTAGTTTCATACACTAATAGAGACTACTAGATATAATTGGATAATTACATGTATGCTGTATTTTCACTCATGCAACTAATAAAAGAGAACTAATAATTTTAGAAAATAAATAGTCAAATGGAAGAGAATATATACCTAAAATCAACTGGGACTATAGAGGCAAACAACTGAGGAAAATTATGGCAGATTATATATGAGAAAAACAGATTGGAAGTTCCATCTATACTATGATAGAAGTTTTATAAGTCAGTTTAAGTAGGTATAGGTAACGAGTTCACTATTGGATTAAATGTGCTGATAAACGCTTCATTATCAAGTAGCGGAAAGGGAATGCTAAGTATCATGGAATTAATTATTATGGGGCATATACCATTTAGAGATATTATGTTCACAACAGGGAAAAAGCTTCTCTTTCTTCTATACATGTTAGATAATAAATCTTTATTTTACATAAGAAAAAGAATTATATTCAGCAAGAAAAATCAGGATGTAATCAAGAAAGAGCTTCCACAGCAAAGAAATTAGCGTGAGGATATAAGTATTAGCGAGAGAGTATTCCAAGTCAAAATGAGTGCGATAGTACTAATACAATAATGAGATTCAGTAAAATCTCTCGAGAAAACACCTTCCCTCTCTTCGTAATTTTTTTATCACCTTTTATTATTGAAGGAGAGGGGGGGGGGGTGAGGGGGTGAACTTGAAGATCGAAATTTGTAGCCATAAACAAACAAACCACTAATCATAAAAGTGCAAAAATTGACTCAAAACATGAAAGAGAAGAAATACGAGCATTACACCGAAAGAACACGAATTCCGAAGAACAAGGCGTAGCCTATTCAGACTATAGCATAATCTTCATAAACCTGAAAACTTGTATTTGACACACTCTCTCTTCTCGTCTTCTCATTCTCTCTTCTCTCTCAACTCATCATCTCTGAGCGAATTTGAATAAATAACATGAGATTGTTCTTGGTTAATACTTATATATTTATATAATAATATAAATAGTAATCAAAAATGGTATAAAAATTATTTTTAATTACGAATGAAAATATGTATGTGATATAGTGAAGTAATCCCATAAATATATAATAACCTTATACATGAATGAATATATTCAATATATAAAACTTGTAAATAAAATAAGATATATTTCATAATAAATATTAATAAGTATTTAACTTTATATAATAAATAATTATAATTTTTTGATATAAGACATTTGTAGATGATATATATATCCGTCTGTTTGTCTCAGATATTGCGCGCTACACTGTTCTGTCTAGCTTGCACATCTCCTCTCTGTACTGTTAGTCTGTCTGTCTGCCTCGCACTCATCATGTACTCGAATCCTGTCTATTATCTTGCATGCCTTTTGGCAGTCGTTTCTCTCTAGTTATGTTTCTGTCTGTCTGCCTGTCTCTCTCTGTGTATGTCTGTCTGTCTGCCTGCCTCTCTCTCTGTATGTCTGTCTGTCTGTCTGCCTGTCTCTCTCTGTGTATGTCTGTCTGTCTGCCTGCCTCTCTCTGTCTGTCTGTCTGTCTGTGGCATCCTTCGTCTCACTCACATCACCTCTCCTGTGGATATTGTTCTGTTCAGTCTTTATGCCTTGCACCTCTCTCATTCTTTATTGTCTACGTGTCCTTTGTCTTCTTCCAAGTCAGTGAGTATAGTCGTCATAGTACTGGCCGCGTGACTCACATCTCTCTGTAAATGTATCTGTTGATCTTGTGCTGATAGTAGCACTGCACTAATCTTCTCTGTGTGTCTGTAACTGTCTGTCCTGCCTCTCTCTCTGTATTGTCTGTCTGTCTGTCATGCTGCTGCTATATTGATAGTATGTTCTGTCCTGTTCACTGCCTGCTTCTCTCTTCTGTTCTGATCAGTGTTCAGTCATATCTTGACCGTGAGAGAAAAGATGTCTCATCTTCCTAGTGAGTAATGATACATTGTGCTGTCGACTCCTGCTCCGTGATCCTCTCGAGTGTATTGTTCTATGTATCTGCCTTGCATCTCTCCTGTGTGAATAGTGATACTTGTCTCTGTTTCACTCCTATTCCATCGACCTCTCTCTCTGTAATGTCTGCTTCTGTGTGTCTCGTTCTTCAGTCCATGAATCCTCTACTCGTCTAATTTTGTATGTCTGTCTGTCTGCCTGCCTCTCTCTCTGAGATATCTGTCTGTATGTTATGCCTGTCTTCTCTAATCTCTATACTGTGTATGTCTGTCTGTCTGAGCAGTTAAATTAATTCAGAACGTAATTTCACAAGCATTAATCTGCCGTGCTTCTTCTCTGTGTAATGTCCTATGTCCTGTCTGCCTGCCTTCTCTCTGTATGTCTGTCTGTCTGTCTTGCCTATCTCTTCTTATGTATATCTGTCTGTCTGAAACCTGCACTCTCCTCTCTGTTATGTGTCTGTCTCGTACACTGCATATGCATCTATCTGTATGTCAATATGTTGCTCTTGATCGCTCTAGTCTCTGCTCTACTGACACTTGATGATAAGCTGTTCTGTACTGTAACCTGCCTGTCCTCATCTCTCACTTGTAAGATCTAGTACTGTACTGCATGTACCATCTACTACATTCACTCTATACAGTATGATTCTAGAATATAGTTATGCCAGTAGAGAGTAATCTCTTCTTGATGATGAAAATACTAGTTCACGTTCTTGCCTGCTTTACAATCCTCTCACACTGATAAAGTGGCTTCTCTGATCTGCTCACTGTTCTAGGTCACCTGTCTCATGCTCACTCATGTGTATTCTCGGACTGTGCTCTGGACATCGCTCACCTCATCTCTAATCTTGAGGGTCATGTCATATTGATCCATATAGTTGCAAGCTCATCTGGCCTTCTCTTCTCTTGATGTAATTGTTCTTGTTCTGTCTTGTCTGAGCTCTTTAAGCTAAATCATCTGCATGGTGGTATATTTATTCTGTCCCTGGTGCTCACTGCCAGAGTTGGATTCATGCGTACTGAGATGGTAAATGTTACATGTCATAATCTATGAGTCCTGCCTCTTCTCTGTATGTCGGTAGATCTGTCACTGTTGCTGCTCAATGTTCTCCTCTGTGATATGGGGTCTTGGGTCTAGTTGCTGCATATGCACTTACAATATGTGTGAGCAATGTGCTACGTGAGTCGTATTCCTCAATCTGCTGCACTCTTCTGCTCTATGTATTCAGTGTGTCGTTGCAATGACGTGAGATCATCACTGTAACATGTTTGTCCAAGTTCTGTCTCAGCTGTCTCTTCTCTCTAGTAATAGTTCAGTCATAGTATCTAGCCTGCACATCAATCTTCTATATCTGTATGTAAGTCATGAGTACTCTTCATCTGATGATAAAATTGTCTGTCTGTACTGCCTGCCTTTCACTCAATTCATCTTCTGATATAGGGTGTGTTGTCTGTCTGCGGCCAGTGCTACCTGTCGTTGCCATGTCCCACTGTCCTCGTCTGTCTGCCCTATTTATCTCTCAATGTATTTGATCTTGTTCTTCTTGTACAAGCCCATGTTCTTACCGTCTCTTATAGTAATCTGTTCATCCTGGTCTTCTCACATCATTTACTGTGTAAATGGATGCTTGGTGCTGGCTTGTCGCCTTCTCTCTCTGTGTATGTCTGTCTGTCTGCCTGCCTCTCTCTCTGTATGTCTGTCTGTCTGTCTGCCTGCATCTCTCTGTGTATGTCTGTCTGTCTGCCTGCCTCTCTCTCTGTATGTCTGTCTGTCTGTTCTTGTCATGTCTGCCGCATAGTCACTACTCTCTATCTAGTATATATGATACTGTCTGTCTATGTCCTTTAACTCTCTTCACTGTATGTCTGTCTGTCTGTCTGGCCGTCAGTCTCTCTGTGTATGTCTGTCTGTCTGCCTGCTCTCTTCTCTGGTATGCTCTGTCTGTCTCCTTTACTGCACCGGTCAGCTTAGTCTCACTGTGTATGATCTGAGTTCTGTACTGCTACTAGAGCTTTCCTCTCATTGTATTAAAAAATGTTTCATGTCTGTCTGACCTAGACAAGAGTATCTCTGTTACTAATTATATTTTTCTCAGTCTAGCTAATTCATCTTCTCTCATTATTAGGAGCTCATTTATTCTCTACTTAATTATGCAACTGTATTTTTTCTATGTAATGGAAGGACTTGTAACCCTTGCTCTCTCTTATGTATTATTCATTGACCAAGCTTCGTTAGGCAAATTTATTGACCTTTCATTACCTTTATCTTATCTAAATCTTAATTTAAAAATTTCCCTGTATGTCTGAGTATGTCGCACTACTCGTGAACCGTTGCACATTAACTTCTCCTCTTGTTGTATAGTCTAGTCTGGTCCTGCTGCTCGCGTGCATCTGATTCAAGTAATAGGTATGATGTCTTTTACTAGACTCAATCGCGCTGTCACGTATCCTACTCTTAGAGAGTTTGAATAATCTCGTTTCCTTAGTCTGTCCATCATCCTCTCTTCACTCGTAGATCATGTCTGCCTCTAGATCAGTGTTACTCTCTCAGTGTGTATGTATGCAATCTGTACTGCCTGCCTCCTCTCGTCTCACTGTCTGTCCGCTCTTAGACTCTCTACCATCTTCTCCTAGTAGTAAATAGGCTTAATGTCTGTTTGTCCTTACATACTCAGCTGTATAGTTGTCTGTCTGTCTGCCTGTCTCTCTCTGTGCTATATGTCTTGTAACTGTTCTGACATATGCATTCACTAGCATTCATTCATACTACTGTAGCTCTTATACGATCTGTCCTTGTCCTGCGCGAGTGCGCTCTACACTGTGTAAATCTCGATTGCTGGGTCACTGCGACCTGCCTCTTATCTTCTAGTCATAGTATACAGCTCGTGTTGCTCTAAGAGGCTCTGTTATCTTCCTCTGAGTGTATGAGCCATGGTCAACTGACTTGCTCAGACCTCGCGGCTTCTCTTCCTGTATTGGCTTGCTTGTCTGTCTGTTCTCGTCGATTCGTATATCTGTGCTGGCGCTAGTTCCGCCTCTTCACAACAATACTTGTCTGGTCTCATGTAACTGTCGCATTGGCATCAATCTCAGATGAATGATCTCGTCCTGACCATGCCTCGCCTTCTCTCTCTGTATTCGAGCTCTAATCTGTCTGTCTGAGAGCCTGAATTCTACTATTCTGCAGATGGACTTGATAGATAGTGGTGGTCTGAGTTGCATGCACCTCCTCTTGTCTTGTCTGTCTGTCCTGTTCTGCCTGCATAATCTCTGTGTATGTAAATAGATACTAGAAGAGACTGCTATATGCCATCGCGCTCATCTGTAATGATCTGTGCTGTGTCCTGTCTCCTGTCTTCTTTCATAAGAATCCGCTACCATGTCTGCCTGCTCTCTCTCTCCTCCTGTGTGTTCTGCTGCAGTGGACTGTAATAGACCTCTCTGTCTGGAGTGTATATTAGATTCTGTCTTGTCACTGAATGAGCCTCCCTCATTGTATGTCATGTCCTGAGCGAGAGACGTGCGAATCTGCACGTAATAGATCTGTTCCGCCTGCCTCTCTCCTCTGTATCGCTCTGCTGTCATGTCTGTCGAGTCTCTCACAGTTTGTGGGTATGGTCTACTGATCATGTCACTGCTGGCCATGTCTATTATGTAATATCTGTTCAATCTCTCTCTGTAGTCTGTCTAGTGCTTGTCTTGCGGCATGAACATACTCTCATTGTAGTCTGTCTGTCTGCCTGCCTCTTCTCCTATCTGAGTAAGTCCTTGTTCTGTCTTGACGTGCACTCTTCTGGGATATATTTATCTTGTCTATTCTGCCTGAGTCTCTCTCTGTAATGTGTCTGTCTGTACTTCTTTCTCTGTGTATGTCTGTCTGTCTGCCTGCCTGCTCTCTCTGTATGTCGTCTGTCGTCTGCCTGCATCCTCTTCTGTGTATGCTCCTTGTCTGTCACTTCGCTAGCCCTCACAACTCTGTATGTTGTCTGTCTGTCTATGCCTGATTCTCTCTGTGATAATCTGTCTAGGTGCTGACCTATGTCCTCTGCCTTCGTGCTGAGTATGTCCTGAACTGTCTTGCTCTGTCACTCATCTCTGCATGTATGTTCTTCCTTTGTCTGACCTGAGCTATCATCTCTTGTTATTAGAATGCGTTGTCACGTGTCTGTCTGCTGCATCTCTCTGTGTATGTCTTCTGGGTCTGCCTGCTCTCTCGCACAGCTATCATTTCATTCTGTGTGTCATTGCACGATCTCTTCTTCGTGTGTATGATCTGTCTGTCTGCCTATGCCTCTCACTACTTCTTAGATATTAACCTTGTATCTTGTCGTGTCTCTAGCACTGCATCTCTCTGTAGTATTGTTAATGTCTGTCCTGCCTGCCTCTCTTCCGTATTTAATTTTCCTGAACTGTCTGTTCGCGCGTGTCTCTCTCTGTGTATGTCTGTCTGTCTGTCTGCTTGCTTGTCTGTCTTCTCTCTGTATGTCTGTCTGTCTGCCTGCTCCTCTCTGTGTACTGTCTGTGCTGTCTGCCTGCTCTCTCTGTATGTCTGTCTGTCTGTCTGCGCCTGGAGCGCGACTCGCGTATATTTGTATAGTACTGATGTCTATGCTGTCTCTCACTTCTAGTCAATGTCTGTCTGTCTGTCGTGCCCTGACATATCTCTGTTGGCTTATGATCTGTTCTGCACTGCCGGCTGCCTCTCTCTCTGTTGGTCTGTCTGTCTGTCTCCTGTCTCTCTCTGTGTGATGTCTAGTCTGTCTGAAGCCTCATCTTCTACTAGTATATGTACTTGAGTCACATGTCATGTCTGCCTGTCTCTCTCTGTGTATGTTCTTTCTGTCTGCTCCTATGAACTGCAAGTTCTATCTCCTCTAGTATGTTTGGTCTGCCTCGTGTGCTGTCCTGTCTCTCTCTCGCGCTATTGTTCTTGTCTGTCTGAGTTCCTTGTCTCTCTCGTTTTCTGGTTCAGTGTTTGTCTCTGTCTTGTCTGCCTGCTCTCTCTGTGTATGTCTGTTTGCCTCTGCCTGCTCTCTCTCTGTGTCTGTCTGTCTGTGGTGCCCTGTCTCTCTGTGTGTATTCTGTCTGTCTGGCCTGCCTCTCTCTCGTATGTCGCTCTGGTCTGTGCGAGTCGTGCTGTTACTTGAACATTTAAATTTCGCACATCTCTCTCTCCAAGTTCTATGTATGTTGTTCCTGTCCCTAGCGCAACTTGTTCTTCTTTGCCTCTTCCTCTCTATGTATATATGTAATGTACGTTGTGTTCAATTAACGTTGGTTGTGCAATGGACTGCCCTCATCTCTCATACTCACACTAGGTAGGTACCAACCTAGGGATCCCCTGGTCGAGATATCCCTTCGAGGGACCCTCGTTCTCCTCTCATGTCCTGCCTATCAGGACTTGGTTCACGCTGACAGTTTGCGTTAGTCCTTCTTCAACATCTCTGTATGATCTGTTTTAGGGATCTGAGGTGACATGGGTTAAATTTGTATTCCTTGAGATACATAGAAGTAGGCATTGGCAAATGAGCTGGTGCCTTGTCAGCACTTCTCGCCGAGAAGTACATACGACTGTGCCTCTCTCTCTGTATGTCTGTCTGTCTGTCTGCCTGTCTCTCTCTGTCTGTCTGTCTGTCTGTCTGCCTGCCTCTCTCTCTGTATGTCTGTCTGTCTGTCTGTCTGTCTGCCTGTCTCTCTCTATTATGACATATAAATTTTTAATACAGATACTGTCTATGTCTGCCTCTTGAGGCCTTCATACTACGGTCACTAGTAATCGATCTGATCTGAACTGGTATACGTGCCGCATCTTCTCTGAGTGTATTAATCTAGTCTGTTCTGTACATGACCTCTCTCTCTGTATGTCGTCTGATCTGCAGTCATCTCTCCGCTGGCTCTGTGTATATTATGAAATAAGTCTGTCTAGTTCTGAACCTAGACTGACACTTATTATGCCCTCTCGTCTCTGATATGTACTGGGCGTGATCCAAGTCCTAGCTCATGCTAATACTCACACAACTCCTTCTCTCGATAGTGTATGTCTGTCTGGTCTGAGACCATGCCCTATCAAAATCTACCTGTCCTGAAGCTCTTCTTTGACTCGTCACTTGCATTAATAAGTCTTTCTGTCTTAAAAGCTTGGTTTTGAAAAACTGTCCTTAAAACACGATAATTAAACAGTGTTCACCTCGCCTAGTGAACTAATATTGCATAAATAATTTTTAAAAAAGAAAACATGTGTGTGATCATACAATAAATTTTCAAAACAAATTCAAAAATTAGAATTGGGGAAGT